>OY730194.1:13483226-13784422 GCA_963422505.1 Pseudognaphalium luteoalbum
TAAATCAATGTTTAAATTACCATAATTTGTTTGAAAATTATATGTTATTGTTTCAATAATCATATTATATAATTTAAAGTATATGGTACTTAAAATAATCATACAAATAAATAAGTTTATTCAAGTTTTGTACTTAAATAATAACAATAGTTCACACATAGGGACTAAGGCCATCTCCAACGTATGCACTAAACAATACACCAAATTTGATGTAATAAAGGAATCTTTCAGGAATATACTTGCACCAAATGTGTTTCATCTCCAACGTATGCACTAAATTTCTGCACTAAAATAACTTTCAACATTTACACATTGACCCCTAAACTATTTTCATATTATACTTTCATTCAATTCATTAATTTTATGATCAATTAACCTTCCAAACTACTCCGTATTAACTTAAATGTAAATTTTATTTATTTACTTTCGTAAAATTTCGATTACATTTTTTTTGTTACATAAATCAATGTTTTAATTATCATAATTTGTTTGAAAGTTATGTTTTATTATTTCAATAATCATAATATCAAATCTAAAGTATACGGAACTTAAAATATTCATACAAATAAATAACGATAATTCAGTTTTGTACTTGAATAATGTGACACCCGACAAATTAGGGCTTGTATTAGTACCTAATCACTTTGTTAATACATGAAATTAGTTCTATGTTAGGGAAATTGTATGTATCATTATATATATTTTGTGAAATATATACACGTACGCGATTTGTTTAAATCGTTCATTTTCATATCAGATGGATTCCGATACATACTAATACGGACGTTGGTGAAATTTTTTTTTATAAATAACATAAATCTATTTGATAATTAAATAGTAGTTATTTACATTATATTATTATGTATTAATAATATACGAAACAATGTACGTTTTGTTTAAAACGTAACCGACCCAAATTAAACGAGCAAAACGCACCTAACAAACGAAATTTATAAGAATTATATTTTTATAATTCATTTCCAAGTATTTTGATAAAATACTTCAATAAAAATTCACGCGATCACGCGCAATCAAATATAACGTTTGATAACGTCACGCAATTTAATTAATCGTTAAACGATCACGTAAATCAATACCGTCACGATACCAAACATCTTAATAAGTATTTCCAAGTAATATTAAGTATTACTTCAAGTTAAAAGTATCGAGTTTTAAATCGTTTACGAAAACTCACATATAATACGTTTTAAGTTTAATTGGACAACGAAACGACCGGGGAAACGAACACCGTACGGAACGCAAACGTAGGGAGCAAGTTTTGGAGACACCACACCTTGGTGTGGGCCCCATGGGACGAAATTATCAGCCCACAAACACTCCCCCACAATTTGTGGATCTTGGTTTTTCACTTTGACCTTAAACCATACAAGATCCATGAATTACTCCATTATGTTCCAACCTCCCTCTCTCTAACTTCTCACTACAATTCACACATACAAAAATCCTCTCCTTTACCCTCCCCATTCGGCCACCACCATCCACCACTCAACCACCATCATCCACCCTTGGTTCTTGAAGAAAAAGCAAGGAAACGAGGCTAGGAACGCAACCGAGCAACATCCTCTCATTTTCATCTTTAGATCATCATTTCTTTGTAAGAAATACATCTAACTCATTAGTTTATCTTACTATATGTTCATCTATATGTTATGTTGTTCAATCAACCATAAAATGTCCAAAATAAAGCTTTAAATACGTTTTTACCAACACATATGTATATCCAGGAATCTGCCCAGGAAAAACTGTCACACAAAATCGTTAATATCTCGAGTTCTAGGAAGAATCAACTTACGAAGTCTAAACGAAAAATGACCCTTAAGATGTTGGCTACAACTTTTATGTTTACCACTTTGACCAGATCCCCACGGAATTTAGTGTAGAAGCCGAATTATGGACTGAGGTCGTTTATCGACTAAATCTGACCACTTTCCATTCCTATTTTTGTTTAAAATAGTAAACGAGCTTATAAAGATACAATAAAATGCAGAAATTAACTAGACATATGTATGTTCATCTGTGATTTTTGGTGAGACTTGGTTCGGGCTAAAAAGTGTAGAAAACGAGAGATCTACGGAGTTAAAATCTGGAAAATATAAACCCAAGGGACTGTTTGGGACAACTTTTAAAACCGACACATCGGGCTAACCCCGACACGAACCAATAATTTTTCCGAGCCTTAGAAACATATTTAAGACTTATCTAAAAGTTTCGGGTCAAACTGAACCCGTTTGACCAAGTCAACAAAAACGAGCCCCAAAACGATAAACGCAAACCTATTTGCAAAACACTAAGAATTCTAGCCCGAAATGAATATATAAGTTCTATTATGAAACATGGATAAAAATAACACTTATGAACCTAACCCGAGCTATAAATACGACACTCGACGAATACTAAGCACTTCAAATATACTCTATAAGTATATCATTACAACATTTTAATAATAATGTAATGAGATTATTATTACAATTAATCACCAATGGGCCGTACATGTTTTCGAAAACACGAATGAACAAACCAATATATTTGGACATTACTAGTTGAATGAGCAACTAGCATAGATGGTATGATAAGACATCTAATCATTTTAAAACCTTGCGCGTTTGATACGCCCGACAGGTTTCAGTCGTTGGAGACGACATCATTACTCTTGAACAACATCATTATTGCTTGTTAGCAACTCATTAGGCTCAGGTGAGTCTCATAGCCCCTTTTTAAATGCTTTTACCTAGGGGTGAGATACATGCTCATTTTGTTTTACATGTGAACGCAAGTACAAAACATCATCGTATGCTACATGAGTTGTTTTCATCTAATCAATTTAAAGTCCTCCATCACATAGTTTGTTAATATGATTTAGCGTGAATGTTAGTGTATGGTACCATATGGGATTGACAATCCCCGTCCGAGTTAGCAAGCACTAACCTGTCAAACGGACGCATTACCATTTGTTCAGTATGAGTGTTGATTAGGCACTCATAGGGAGACACCTCGATCAGGTCCTTGAATGTGGATCCTGACCCCCTCAGTTAAGCTCAAACTATGGACTCATGGTTGCATGTACATTCATTATTTGTTTGCTTACAAATCATTATGTAAATCTTGTGGTTCATAAATCTCAATTACTCATATACACCTGTGAGCTCACCAGCTTTTTAGCTGACCTTTTAGCATGTTATCTCAGGTACTCAGTAGTAGGTTGGACTGCCCATCAGGACACTTTAGCTCGAGTCGCATGCAATCATTAAACATCAAGAGATTTCCTTGCATATCTATATTTTGTATAATTGGAAATGTATTAGAATCTCTCAGGGTAATCATGTGAACTCAATATAATGTAAACAGTTTGTAAACTCTTATGTTATATCAATGTATTTGGTAAACGACGCATATAGAGTCGTTCATAATATATCTTATGTGCTTGTGATTATTGATTAGTCGCGCCCCAACCCGATTCGCTTCCGCAACCCGAATTAGGGGGTGTGACAAATAATAACAATATTTCAAACATAGGGGCTAAAATGAAACATTATAAATTTGGTGCAAAGTTTAGTGTTGCACCAAATTTGGTGCAAAATCCTCAAATTTTTAGTGTGCACTAAAATTTACACCAAATTTGATGAGTTGGTTGGAGAAGTATTTTTAGCCATCTCCAATGTATCACATATTGCACTAAATTTGGTGTTTTTGTGTAAAAATACTTCTCCAACCAACTCATCAAATTTGGTGTAAATTTTAGTGCACACTAAAAATTTGAGGATTTTGCACCAAATTTGGTGCAACACTAAACTTTGCACCAAATTTATAATGTTTCATTTTAGCCCCTATATTTGAAATATTGTTATTATCTAAGTACAAAAGTGAATTATCTTTATTTATTCGTATGAATATTTTAAGTTCCGTATACTTTAGATTTGATATTATGATTATTGAAACAATAAGATATAATTTTCAAACAAATTATGATAATTAAAACATTGATTTATGCACAAAAAATATGTAATTGAAACTTTACGAAAGTAAATAAATAAAATTTACATGTAAGTTAATAGTTTGGAGGTTATTTGATCATAAAATAAATAAATTGAATGAAAGTATAATTTGAAAATAGTTTGGGGGTCAATGTATAAATGTTGAAAGTTGTTTTAGTGCATAAATTTAGTGCATACATTGGAGATGAAACACATTTGGTGCAAGCATATTTCTGAAAGATTCCTTTATTACACCAAATTTGGTTTAGTGTTTAGTGCATACGTTGGAGATGCCCTAAAACGAAACATTATAAATTTGGTGCAAAGTTTAGTGTTGCACAAAATATAGTGTAAAATCTTCAAAAATTTAGTGTACACTAAAATCTGCACCAAATTTGATGAGTTAGTTGGAGAGGGTTTTTTACACTAAAACACCAAATTTGATGCAAAACTACCTACATTGAAGATGGCCTAATAGTATGAAATTTTGGTACATGAATCAAGTCCAACGTTGTATTTATCAGTACCCTTAAACAAGGATAATTGTGAACTTTACAATCCTTACATAGCATTATATCATGGTTTTAGCAAAATAACGATTAAAAATTATCAACCTATTTATCAAGTTGTAAATTAAGATAAAAGGGAAATGTTTTGTTTACAAAAAGTTTACAGAAAATCTTTTACAAAATGATGTATCAGAATACTACGAAGAGAACGAAGGATGAAAGGATAAATAAATAATTTAATTGGATGATTTTGCATGACATCTCATTTTGTTAGAATTTTCATTTATAAATTTTCTGAGTGTAAAATCCTCGGGAGCAAATAATAAGTTGACTTTGCCGTATCTGTGTTTGACTTTTGATGATCCACCGTGTGGCTTTCGTGTGGCTTTTTTAATATAAAAATATTTACAATTCACACGTATGCAAAATATGAAGTGTTAAAATCCACGTGTTAATCAAATATACCTTCGTCCTAGCTAGGTAAGCCATGACCTTCATGTGCATTGTTACTAGATTTACATGACACAAAATACTTGTTTGTGATCTAAAATTTGTATTTATGCTTAAACCATTATTTTCATAAATATTAAGTTGATTAACAAAAGATTCAAATATCATTTAGCCATGAGTCGAATAGTAAATGTGACACTATATCAATTAAGTTTGTAAAACATAGTAACTAGAACTTTATGCATATAGCAAAGGGCAAAGGGTCTACGAGTTCAAATCCTGTAATAAACAAATACATATATTCGTGGTACTAGGTTTGTAAGTATATGCCTAAAAATACTTTACACATACATAACGTGTGTTGGAAAAAAGGAATTGATAAATACAACAAGAAAATTATTTCATACAACAAAATGTACAATAGTTAAAGCTTACTGTACAAATATACAGAAGATCATAACCTTGTTGTTTGAAACAAATTTGGTGTTCTATTTATCTAACAGCTTTTGGAAAACTATGGTTGATGCCACTAGTCCACTGCATCCCACTTGTATGTTAATTAGTGTGGTCTCGTTATTTTTATTACATATTCAATAATAAATATCATTTTAAGCAGTTGTCCTATGCATACGTAATAATAACCCTACAAAACATAAAATAACAAAGAGATGCATGAATCTAATTAGCAAATTGTTGGTAAGTTGTTGCCGGCTGCGCTCTAACCTGGCGTCGGTCGGTTCACTCGGTTTCAAGTATTTGACTCCGACCCGTTCTTTAGTCAAACTCTCCCCACACATCTATCTAGCTTCCACGAACTAACATCTTGTGAAATTCCTTATTCTTTCTAACATAAAAAATAAATTTTTACTTTCGATTCGTTGTTTTGTTAATGCATAATATTATTTATTTATGTTTCGAAATCTTTTAATCTTATTTACAGACGAATGTATATATGAATTGAATTATACACTGCAAAAAATTATTAAAATGGTATTTAATGAATGAAAACTGTTAAGATTAAATTTAAAAGTAAATTTTGTTTATCAGTGGTAGTGAACTAACAACAACAACAAATCAACAACAACAAAAAGATGATATAACGATAATAATATTATATAATATATATAATCATAGGTATTTCTTTTTTATGCATCTTAACCTTACATTTTTTATTCTTAGAATTTTATAAAATTTGGTGGAATTGACCTGAAATCTCAACTCCATTACATAAAGTTGTTCAGCGAATTAAGTTGGAAACTCATCAAATCTCTCCAGTCTCCCCCACAAAATCGTTCACAGCATTTGAAATGTTAATTCATTTAGTGAAGAGATTATTGTGCACAGATGTAACAAACTATAGTCTGATATTCATAGTATGTAGCAAACTATTCATAGTTACATTGTACGTAATGAACTCGTAATATACTTACATTGTATATATATTCGTCAGATTAACGGTTTTAAGGGACACCACGTATCGGCGTATAAAGTTGACACGTGAAAAGTATCATAAATTACATACAATGTAAAAAATTACAAGTTCGTTACATACAATAGAAGTCCGAGTAGTTCGTTACGTATTATGAATACCAGACTATAGTTTGTTACATTTGCACGCACTAAGCCCTTTAACGAATTCAATTTCTATTTAATGGAAAACAGTTTGACTAACTAAACGCATCTTCCGATATATATCATCATTATAAATTTCCAATAATCATTTTTTTTTTCATTTTCTTTCCGGCTCCTAGATAAGTAAACGATTTTCACCTATAGATTAGATGTAGGTTTTGATGTTGATTTTGCATTCGATCACACAAGATATATGCGTTCACACGTAAAGGTGGCATTTAAGTCGTAATAAGTTCATAAATTAAATGAAAATTGGTAACCAACTTCTTGTAAACGCAAAGTTTTTTTTGTCAAATTGATTAATGCTAAACGCCACTTGTTAAGTTTGTAGCATTAGACATTCATCGCGAATTCACATTGTAATCTTCTAATCAAGTATAAATCTTGGGGGCACTATACAAATTCCCTATTTTATTCTATTTCTTTAGCTTCTTGAGAATTATAACACGTGCTCTATTGAAACTTAGTTTCGTAAAACTCTACTATACTCCAAAAAGTTGTATATTGGATAAGTATTGTACATGGTTGTGACAAGAACCAATGATTAGCTAACACGTGTAGATATAATTGACAAATGAAAATAGAAATATATATATATATAAAAGTGGAATATTTGCATATATCGTTCATAGGCGGTGACGACAACAAGGAGAAGCTTCACTTGAATGACTGATTCTAGTCCATTCTTTTTGGGCTGTTGACTCAACTCCACTTGATGCCACCACTTGGCATCTCAACCCCCTAACTTCACATCTTTATCCCAATGTTTACTCGTATACTCCATTCGTCCCCGTTAGACTCTTCACTTTAACTTTGCATATAGTTTTAGAATTCCTCCCTAACTACATTTTTCATCAATCAAATAACATATCTACCCGCTAAAGTCTCTTTCAATTGTTTAAAAATAAAATGGTATACTTATTTAGAATAACCTAAAATAGTAACGTGGACACTTGAGGTGAGATGAAAGGAGTATAAAATTAACTAAATACAGTATTTTAAACAAATACACCATTTTATGTATTTCGTCATTTATATAATTTGTCATATATAATATTATTATGATACGATAGTATTTCTTTTGAAATTAATGTTAAATTTACACTATATGTTAATAAGAAAAAAAAAGTTTAGGATCTTTTATATTGTCGACACATGGTACATGTGAAATCAATTTGGATTAAGCTTTGATGCATAATAAAAATATATAAATCTAAGCCATCCATTGTATAAAAGCATATATAATTCCTTTTATCTTATCTTAGTAGTAGTTACAAAAATAAGAGACGCCACTTAACACTCAAAACACACGTACAACGTGTGTAATGCATTATGCATCCACCAATATATTTCTTTAACAACCACATTTTTTTAAATAATAAAATAAAAATAAAACATAAATTAGCCGACTTTCCTAATAGTCGTCACGCAACTTCCTTCCACCACCCGCCCCGACCCGCCAACCTTCCCTTATATACTTCACTCACTCTCTTCACTCCATTCATACCCAACTCTCTATTTTCTTTCCAAAAACAACTTCAAACTCGATCAAAACTACCAAAAAAGAAACAACTAGCTTGTAAAATAAACTCTCTAATGGCAGTTGAAGCTTTGAATTCACCAACAACAGCAGCACCCACATCTTTATTCAGACAAGATTCCGGCAATCATTTCAACTACTTAGAATCATGGACGAAAGGTAAAAGATCGAAGAGGCCACGTGTCGACCAACAACCTTCCGAGGAAGAGTATCTCGCCTTATGTCTTATGCTACTTGCACGTGGCAGCTGCGGTGAATCAGTTTCACCGCAGCTGCACAAGGCGGGACCTGCTACCGTCCCGCCCCAATCTCTAACCTTTGTTCACAAGTGTTCAGTTTGTGATAAGGTTTTTGGTTCGTACCAAGCTTTAGGTGGACATAAAGCCAGTCATCGAAAAAGCACCCCAATCGTAGCTGGAGCTGAAACTGAACAAGCTGTTGCAACAGTCGCTACCGCCACCGCCACCACATCTTCGGCTAGTGGGACGCATGGCGGTAGTGGAAGGAGTCACGAGTGTACTATTTGTCACCGTTCGTTTCCTACCGGACAAGCGTTGGGTGGACACAAACGCCGTCACTATGACGGAGTTATCGGAGGCGCAGCTAGCCGCGCGGGTAGCGGGATCACGTCATCTGAAGGCGTTGGGTCCACCAATAGTCAACGCGGGTTTGACTTAAACATTCCGGCGATGCCGGAATTTCATTCCGGTTTCGCCGAAGAAGAGGTTGAAAGTCCTCATCCCGCAAAGAAATCCAGGCTTTTTCTTGTGCCAAAGCTAGAGATTACTACGCGTCATTAAATCAGTTAATTGCGTTTTGATAGGAAATTACGAGTTTTGATTTTAGGAAATTCATCATCGAAATTTGTTGTAGGATATATTCTATTCATACTTAAAATCATTTTATTCTTTGTATATAATTGTTGTATTTGATGAATTTAATTGCATTAATTTTTTGAAAAATATGGATGGTGGATTATGGTTGTTTGATTACTTACCGGAATCTCTTGTGTTTTACGCAAATTGCAAAATTGCGTGGCGTATACTTAATTTGACTGATTTGATCCATCCATAACAGAAATTTGGGGCAAAAGATAACAGAATAACTTATGTTCTACGCTTACCAAGTTTGACCCTTGATCAATTTTGTCATGCTAAAGTCTACCCTCAACTAATTTGGTAATTGGCTAACACCCCAAGTTGTGTATCTAGTTGGACTTTCGGTATCTCTTCTAATTTTATGATTAATATGTCGGTTTTATTGGTTAAGGTTGTGTCTAATTGGTTAACGGAAATGAGAACTCAATGTATAAGTTTTTTATATTTTGGAAAGAAAAAAAAAAGAATTTTTATTCGAGCTCAAAGATTAGACATCAAAGTTTATACATCGACAATAATGAAGTTGAGAAGCTCCACGTCTCCAATAATTACATTGAGAAATAATCCAAATCGAACTGATGCGTTCTATGAAATCAATCTGAATCTATTTTACGAGGGCTGAAAGTCCAATAGATCCATTTTATAATCTAGTTTTGATGTTATAAAGGAGTACATATTTATTTATAGAACTTTTTTTTCATTCTTTTGATAAAATTACGATTTGTAAGTTAAGACCTCTTGTTGGCGTGAAGGGGTCAGAGAGTTCCTTTATTTGTTTGGTCTGTGTTTTTATTTGTTTGTTTGTCTTCAATTGTCTTTTTGATTTGTAGGGAAACTATTTGAAACAAGTCGATCGACCAGAAGACACGGCTAAGCAAAAAAAAAAAAAGGTCTTCAACCACAACTTGATTAATTTTATGAATACTTTTGAGTCTTAACTATATAATTGAAGTAGTGGAAGAATGGAAGTGTCTAATACTACTATTACACTAATGTTCCGTTAGTTTTGCCAAATTAGTTTAGGGAAAATTACATGTATCGTCTCTATACTTTGCTATTCTTGTACGTCGCATCCCTAAATAAAAGTCATTTCAATGGACATTTTTTTGTTATGAAATTTTGAATTTTGATTGTTTAAGTAAGTGATGAATAAGGACTGGTTAAAACTAGTATTCAGTTCAGTTTTTTAACAGAAAAATTAAAACCAACTAGTTCTTTCTGGGACTGGACTAGATTCATTTCAGTTTTAGACTGCTTTGCTAATCTCTAATCATTGGATAGTGGTTTGCTACTTTTGATCAATTTAGTCCCGGCCCTTATGATCATTTCAGGTGCAGAAATGATTCAATCAATGAAAAACGCATGCAACATTGATGTCAAACGTTTTGCTAATAGAAGTACGCTCGCAAAAATAGCAACTCCTAGAATAATGTAAGATACTCGTATATTCTCTTCTTCATTATAATAAAAGTTAGTAATGGAGCATTCATTTGATTTTGGCAAAGATTCACCACTTGGCAACAAGACTCTCGACGATAAATAACCAATACTATATCGTCTCGAAAGTCGAAACATCTCTAGATGCTATTGTTTTTCAATATTGCTCAAAAACAAGATAAGTAACTTCATTCCCAACTAGGCCTGGCCCAAGCGTCCTATTTTTGGGCCAAAAGTGGCCCAACTACATCAAATTATACATTGCATGTTTAATTGTAATTTTGTTAGATTTTTTAAATATATAATTTGGTAAGTCACTAAAGTCTGAATATAAGTAATTATTCAAGTGTATATACTAAATTGCATACCAAATTTACCTCTTTCACTTGAGCAAACTAACTGCATTGCATTTTGTTTACGTGCCAACATGAACTTAATTACATTTAAGTAAAGTTTATCCTTGTAATGTCTATATACAGAGGAAAATAGTATATCCTCTCTTCAAAAAGATACGTAGCAAACACTCACAAATTTTTAAGTGATCGTTGTTTTAAAGGTCGTCTACTCTCAATGGAGGATAAGATGCCCAATGAATGGAGGAACGACTCCTTAATTCGAAATACAGCCGATTAAAGTGTTTTCCCAATCATCATATGGATGCTAAACAGAGAGATTACAAACTGTTATCATCTATTTATAGTTCTATACTATTAATATTTGATCAACATTTTATTAGTTCATCAAATTTTATCGCTTTTAACAAAATGAGAATCTTTAAAGGCCTAAATCAATCACCCTATTGATAGACCTACTAAGAGGATTGGTCCACTTGAAAGCTTCAATGGACATGATAAAAGAATTAGAAACGTATATATGATATGTCTTAAATCTATGACCTAACATTTTCAATTTCCTTTTTATTACGAAGATAAACAAAACACTCTAAATAAATCGCAATATACATCATCAAAACACTATGTTACTATCTAAATTATCACTACTAATGTCACGATTCCGCACATCTTATCTTAGGGTATATGATATGAATCAAAAACTGTCAATTGACATGCTTATTTCGTACTTCGCATCATAACTTGCATAAACCGCGAATTTTATATTTTTAGATCTGAGTCAAATTAGGTTAATAATCCACAAAATTAGCAAAACACAAGAAGTTTGGAATTTTCATTCTCCTCGATTTTCACACTAGATGACTCAACACACACACAAAATATTCCATGTCCCGAACTTTAAGTATTTAACCACCTAAAATAGAAAAAAGTTCAACTACTTTTCCTTACGTCCCATGTTTTTAATAGTCGTACTTTTCCAATTAATTTCCATCTTTTCATTTTAATATATTCCAATATGTTTATTCTCTTTCAAAATCAATCAATTAAAATATTTAAAAGCAGTAAAGATAAAATTTTATTAATGAGATAAAATTTTATTAATGTTCAACAATAATAACTAATGTATTTTGTTAAAATTATGTTGAGACATAGAGACTAGGGAGTACATTACAAAATAGTTCTTAACCTTGGACAGCTATCATTTTTACATTAATTAATCATCAACACTTTCAAATTCATCCAATAATTAAAACTTGGAACCAAAGTTCTACATTTATAAAATGATTGTTAGGTATAAATATATAGACGTAATGTAGATTTATAAATGTGAAAGTGACGTATGCCATGTTCAATCAATAAGATTAGATCATCCGTAGTCGTAATATCAGAACGCCCATTATTCAGTCGTCACATCAGTATAACACCACAACACCATTTAATCACACACAATCATAACACCCGAACGCCCCTTCCCCCACCCCTCCCACTTTTTTCACATAATATTAATATTTTTAACAATACAAATTAAATTAAATACAATACATTTCAATAATTAAAAAACGATACATTTCAATAATTAAAATACAATACGATAGTAAAAATAAAGAGTACGAAAAATTTAAATTTACGATTACGTCCTAAAAATAAAAACATTACAATTCTAAAAATAGAAAACGTTATAATCCTAGAAATAAAAATACAATAAATTAAAGTACGCGATTAAGTCCTAAAAATTGAAAATACAAGCAACAAATAATCAAACTACTCGTCGTCATCCTCGCCCTCATCTTCGGCATCGTAGAACTCCCGAAATTCCTGCCGAAACGATCTCTTCATTCTCTAAACTACTGCGCGATCAGTTAGATCCCTGATATCGGCGGGGTTAATTGTGAGAAATTGAACAACTTGCAAAGCAGTTCGAAGTCTTTCTTGCTTGGTGATCGCCTCAATGGATGCTTTTCTTGCGGCTAACAGGTCGGCCTTGTATATGGCCATATGCCTGTATCGCCTCCTCCACCTTGTCATTCGGGTTTGATGTACGGGATGATGTCGCTGCGTTTGATGAACCAGAACTTCTAGCCGCTTTTCGAGCTTTGTTTCGGCCCATGGGTCTTGTAAGCAGGTTGGGCCCAAATAGCTCATTTTGGTTGGCAGAGAGATCAACGGACTCATTAAAAAAATCATCTTCTTCTTCCTCGCGTAATCCGCTTCTACCAACCGACGGTATTGTTTTCCATTTTGGGTGATCTTTCACCACATCCTAAGACTCCATCATGGTGAAGTTTTTTTGTGTACGTGTCGTAGTATTCGACAACAGGCAGGTCGTAAATCATCTTGTCGTCTCGACCGCTTCCCCAAGCCTTGTATTTGCGACTCGTAAATTCCGTTGAAGTTTTTGCAACAATTATTAATTGTACACCACTTGGAGGAAAGTTGGTCGGCGCCACGTACCCAACCATGATTGTTGCTATTAAACTTCTCTTGCACCGTACCCCACAAAGTACCTCTTTTTTGTGAGTTGCCTTTTTCTGAGTCTTCTGACGTGTCGCACCAACATGTCGCTAACTCACGCTTCTTCCCGATTAGACCATTGTTTTTTGTTGCAAGTTTTCTTTTCGCCCTCATTTTTCCTTTTGTGAGATCTTTTATTTGGAGATTGACAAACGTGTTTTCCGGAACGGTGGGAGCTTGCTTGTTCGGCTATTTTGGGTTGGGGTGGGTGTTGTTTGGGAGGTTGAAAAAATGCTTGTTGTTGGAAGTGCAGATTTAGATAATCGAATGTTTGTTGTTGGAAGTACGGGTTTCGATACATTCCGTGTGGTGGCATTAATGGTGGATCGCGGATCGAGGGAGATTAATCTGGGCCGGGTGCGTTTGATGTTCCGAATAACATAAGCTTGGTATATGATAAGTTATCCGGATTTAGGTTTTGATTTGGATTTTGGTTTGAGTTGGGGGTAAGGTTTGAATTTGGATTATCCATAGTAGAAAATGGAGATGGTTTTGTTGAGGTTGGTGATTTTTTAGAGTGTATATGGAAGAGTTTTTGGGTTTTGATTTGTGAAAAAAGATTAGTATATGTGTGTATATATAGTGTGAAATAGAGGTGGGGAAAAAAAATTGTTACCGTTGGCACCAACGGATCTTTCCGTTTATTTTTTTGTTGTTGTTTTTTTTTTAATGTTACCGTTACATTTTTTTTAAAAGGATTTTTTTCAAATTTAAACCGAAAGGAAAAAGGAAAAAGAAATTAAAAAGGTTATGGGTCCCACTCTCATCCCCGTTCTCAGATAACAAACGCTCCAGAACGCCGCCTCCACAACGCCCCGTTGCAAACGTTCTGGGCGTTTTCGCTGGCCACCACGCCCATTTCGAGCCGCGTTGCGGATGGTCTTAGAAGAACAAAATTATAATAACGAATGAATGCATTAAATCCACCTTTTAGGTCTATCTAAGTATGTCTATAAAAGTTAACTTTGGAGGCATAGTGGGTGTCGATCTTTAAAAAAAATCGAGTAAAACACGAACACGACTCTGTTTACTTCAGGCCTAAAATGAGCTATCTCATCTTGCAAATTATACCAATTAAATATGACCTATGTAAGAGGAGTATAACATTACTAAAAATAGAAACCATAGTTATTTACTTTCTTAAACTTTACACTTCATTCATACCCAAATAGTCCACATATAATACCAAAATCAACCTCTTTGCATTCACTTTTTTCATCTTTAAATCCATCTCTTTTCCTTTGATCAATAACTCACAAGAAATCTCCTCTTTCACAAAACCAACATATCACAAAATGAGCTGCAATGGCTGCCGTGTTTTGCGCAAGGGTTGCAGCGTTAATTGTGAGCTAAAACCTTGTTTGGAATCGATCCAATCACCTGCTGCACAAGGCCATGCTACACTCTTTCTTTCCAAGTTCTTTGGTCGTAGCGATCTCATCAATTTCCTCTCCGCCGTCCCCTCGGTTCACCAACGCAGTGGTATGTAAAATGTATACATTAGTAGTTTAGTTAAGCAATTAACCAGTTTTGGATTTTCAATATCATTTGAATTTCTCATGCATTATGCATTTCAATTTCTCTGGTGTTTACAAATACGCCTTTGATCTAGCGATACAAAATGTGTCGTTTTTCTTTTATTATTCAAAAACCGGTGGTTATAGGTTCAATTCCCATTTGTAATTTGTATAAATATTTTATTTTTATTGTTTTTGTTTTCTGCTAACGACAAACATTGTGGAATTTGCCATTTCAAAAGAATTTCATCATATATACAACAGAACAATAAAAGTCACACAACAAAATAAATTTTATTTAATGACTTTACCTTTACAAGGTTGAAAGGAAGGGTAAGATTGTTCAAGTACATTTTTATTTTTATTTTTAATAATTATTTGTTTCAAAATATAATATGCATATTTGAATGTATCATCAAGTCATTCGTATGGTTACTATGGTATATCGAACTAATTATACCTTTAGGTTTATAATATTTGTCGCTGAATTATTCTACTTATATAATATATCAAACATTCTATTTTTGGTAGCGTTATTCCAATCGCTTCTGTATGAAGCGGTTGGACGGACAATGAATCCTGTGAATGGTGCCATGGGACTCATGTCAACTGGAAACTGGCATCTTTGTGAGGCGGGTGTACAAACTGTGCTTTCAGGTGGTTCACCACATCCTCTTGACGACAAAAATAGCATTCCTGAAGTTGACGAGGGTTCGGATTCTTTCCAAACTAAAGGTACTTGGGCCATGATGATGCTCAAGAATCAGACTAATGCAAACAACTCCAAGACAGTTGGTAATGCTAATGATCAGAATATGTCCTTCAAGCCGATTTCTGATGTGGCACCGAGAGAAGAACCGAAACTGTTGGATCTTTTTAAGTAATGGAAATTATGAGTGTAAATGTGTAATGCGGGTGTAAAACATACCAATTTCATAACCTTCGAAGTTCAGTGCAGTTGGTTTGTGATCATTTCCTAATAATCTTTAAACACATATTATTTTTCTGATAATGAAAAAATTATGGATTCCTGCAGGTGAAACAATAATGCTAGTCAGGTCCTAAGATAAATGGATACAACATTCGTTATGTGTCATTTTAAAACAAACATAGCTAAGGTAAAATTTTAATTTGGCAAAATATTGTCTGTATCTTTGCGATATAAAAACAACATAGTTAAAGTTATAAAAGTCAAGCTAGGAAAGAATTAAATTTTGACTTATAAAGTCAACAACAATTCATAAAGGAGGTTAACATCATGATCATGATGGGCGAAACATTAAAATTAAGGAGGTTCGTACTTCATTATAGAACTAGTAACAGTAGACACTATATCGAATTGTATTATTGTAATATTTGATCGAAGCATTTTGTAAGAAAAGATAAGATGCCATAAATGACACGCAATTAAAGGTCGAATGGTTATTGAGAAGAGCTAATAATACATAGTTTGAGCTGGTATAGAGATTGAGGGGGACTAGAACCTTTCGACATTACTTCCACAAATGTGATCATAAACCATAACTAGTTATTTTAAGGGGACAGGATGGCAAAAGTACTTGAATCTGATGCGGATTCCTCAACCCCGAACTAATTTCCGGATTGGAGTGAGGACGACATTTCAGATTTTGGAGCATCAAATGGGGATTCTTATCGGATTCGGATTGGAGAACGGGTACTATCATCCCCGCTCTGCCCTACCCCGGAATATATACTTATAATAATACATATATATATATATATATATCTTTCATTTATATTTATTATTATTCTCACTAGTCACCACCTAGATGATTAGTATTCTTTTGAACCCGAAATCACTCTTGTTGTTTTGATTACTCTTGTATTGATTTGGTCTTGTGATTAAGTCGGGATATTTTAAGACCATTTTGTAATGATATTTGTAATTTTGAACTGTAAACCTACTACCATACCATATGTTAACTTGATTATTGTGTTCATTTGTTTTTAGGAAAAAAAGATATTATAGTAATAATAGCTAGATAATATTATTGTAAAGAAAATTAGCAAAAACTTCGGGTTTAGAGTATTATCAATGTGGAAACAGTGTTAAGGAATCGATGTCCCCAATGGGGAACTCCGATCCCCGTTAGGGTTTGGGTAACTTATATCCTCAATGGGGTGCCCCAATAAATCCCCGTTGGAGTTTGAGGAGGGTATGTAGATATTTTTTATTAATGGGTTTGGGGATGGGGTTATCACTCCTCGCCTCGAACCCGCCCCATTGCCATTCTTATATGGGGAAATGATCCGTACGGGGTAAACTGCACGATTGATTCGTGCACAACTGATTGTGCTGTAAGGGTAGATTGAAGTACTAATAATGTAAATATAAATAAATTTCGAAGGCTGAAAATGTAACTTCTTTTTGAAAAAATGCTCTGAACTACACAAATCATTTGTACAGTCAACTACACAGATTATTTCCCCATATTATATTTATACATCTTAAAATAATGATGGTACTAAGTAACCCCAAGTGTAATCCTCATCAGTTGCAACTTTGAGGTCAGCCCTTAGGCGCATAGTACAGTTGGTTTCAGAGGAGAGGACTTTGCATGAAAATGGTCATGTTTTCCAAAAATGGGTTGACACTCTCCTTAGCGGGCTGCTGGGTCAATGTGGAGCTTATGCATGCTCATCATTGCCTTCCACATATTGTCCTCAGGGTGGGGCATGTGAGCCGGTCAGCATTGTCGGTTATCAACGTTTTGCAAGAATGATGGTACTAAGTATCTTCGAGCACAATTTATGAAATCTCTCAAACTTCTCAAAAAACGTACCTAGTATGAAACATATCAAAACCAAAAAAACCCCCTACTACTCATTTACGTATTTAATTAAAGTTACTAATTTTGAGCTAATTACCTTTTGTCAATCATCCACGATGAAAAAAGCATTCAAACGCAAAATGCATCTTCCATCATTTTCAGATCAAACCTAAAAGGAGTAAAAAGTAATAAAAACTGGAAATAAGGGTTAAAAGGGCCAACTTGTAACCCAGAAGGGTGTGATTTAAAAAGTTAAAAATCCCTACAACTTATAAAGTCTAGTAACGTATTCATAAATTAGGGTTTATCTGTTCACAAACTAAAGAAGGGGAAGCTGCAGCCGCCATCATGGTTCTCAAGTAAACAATTTCTTTCCTTCAATTTCTTGTTAATTATATCCATTTTCGATCTTCATATCATCTGTTACACTTAATCATTCATCTGTATTATCCGTATTGTAAACCTAATTTGATGATTTTGTAGATCTGCTACCTACTATCGTAATCATGATTTCTCCTTAGTTATCTAATCGGAATGTTATTATTTTTGATTTTTACTTAACAATCATGAGTCTTCACATTACTCTTGTAATATTTTGTCAGTTACAGATTTTTCTAGCAATCATATATGCATGATCCATTTGTAAAGTAGGGTTATAATTTAACTTATCCTTTAAATTATATCTTGAGTTGATATATTGCTTGGTTCTAGGTTATCGACACATTTGCTGCTTTTTTTCGTTTCATTTTACACTATATATATACAGGGTATATATCATTATGAGCCCCCATATGTATAGATAGTTAGATTAGATACATATAATATGCTTATTTTTACATATGCTATATATGTATACATACACAGACATTAGTAAATTTGAAATGTCCATTAATATTTGATGTTGTCAGGTTTTGATACATCTGTATTAAAATTGATTTTACAATGTGTGTTTGTAGGACTGAGTTATGCCGATTCAGTGGCCAGAAGATTTACCCTGGTAGAGGTATTAGATTCATAAGATCTGACTCACAGGTATACTTTGTTTGAAAAGCCTTTAGAGTTTGTTTTATATATTTGTGGGTTGTTATTAGAATGCCTTTTGTCTTTCTTTAGTTTCTTGTATTTGTTGGTTGTTATCAGAATGCCTTGTGTTCAAAGTTCTGAATTTGATGACCTGTGTGTTTGGAAATAGGTCTTTTTGTTTGCGAATTCAAAATGTAAGAGGTACTTTCACAACAAGTTGAAGCCCTCAAAGCTTACATGGACTGCCATGTACCGAAAGCAGCACAAGAAGGTATGAGAAGATTACTAAGCTGGCTCATTTCGTGATATATAATTGGAAATACTTTTGATTAATAAGTTGTTGATCTTTAAAAGATATGCTAATTTCATTTGATTGTTTAAATTAATTAGGACATTGCTCAAGAGGCTGTGAAGAAGAGGCGTCGTGCAACCAAGAAGCCTTATTCAAGGGCTATTGTCGGAGCTACCTTGGAAGTAATTCAGAAGAAAAGAAGTGAGAAGCCTGAAGTTCGTGATGCTGCTAGGGAGGCTGCTCTTCGGTATGGTTTTTACCTATTGTCTTTGTTGTTGCAGTGATTACTAAAGTGTCAAAGTGGTTTGTTTGGGCTGGATGAGTAATGGTTTTAAAATGGGGCTGGCTAGGTTTTTTTATCCACCAACACCTTAGTTTTTATATCTAAAGTTAGTGTGCTAAAGTTCGTTACAAGTTCAGTAATCTTGCAACAATAGAGAAGTTTTATCTGGAAGTTCATTGCCTGTTGAATTTAATGTACGTTATGTTATGAATCGGTCAAACGTGTTTCCTTTCAGCCACTTTTTATATTTCAAAACTAATTGACCAATAAGAGAATAAGTTATGAATCAATTGAACCCATCCACCCATAATTTTTTATTGAAAAGTATTATATGCGTAATACTTCGTAATAATCAAGTATGGTGATGGTGTTGTCTAATTTGCAGGGAGATCAAGGAAAGGATCAAGAAAACCAAGGATGAGAAAAAGGCAAAGAAAGCAGAGGTTGTATCGAAACAAAAGAGTCAAGGAAAAGGTGGAAACGTGCCTAAAGGCAAGGGACCCAAGCTTGGAGGTGGTGGTGGAAAGCGTTGAAGATCCATTGCTGTATTCCTTCATTACTAGAGATTATATGTTAGTCAAGATTTTGAGTATTTTGTTTTTGGTGTCTGTTTCGTTGAGGCAAACCTGTGTTTCAGATGTTTATGACCATTTACGATATTTGTTTTGTGAAATTGGAGTTGCCTAGTTATTTGATTTTGTGGTTCTGCTCGTTTAACAAGATAATTTGCATAGAATGATGCAAGTATAATATTTCTTTGTTTGATAATACTTTGACTTTACAGCGATAATGGTTGAACATCAAAGGAAAATCTTGTTCTACTCACCAGCATGAAAACATCATGATCCATGTTCTGCTCATTTTTTCTTCTTTTGTTTGTGTGTAATTATGGTCTGACCTTTTTGTCAAGTAAACTCACAAAGTCACAAGTCCAGGTTCATCACACAAACAAAAACTAGGCTTTCTATATGCACATCTAACCCTTTCTTAAGGAATGATCCTCAATTGTCAAGTTTAACAACTTGAACACCTGCTCGTAGTTGGTGGTGTTGTTTAGTATTTAGTAAGGTGATGGATCTCAGCGAAACAAGAAGGTTGATATGTAGAGGTCAAATACATTTCACTATGCCAGAGTTTCCATATCAATTCTTTTTTAAATGTTTTCTCAAATCCATATGTTATAAAATAAAATTGCTGATTAGTTTAAAGTTTGAAGTTTGGAGAGAATTGCACATCTTAGGATTACATGATTTTACTGAAAAAGTTCATATATTTTCTTCTTCAGTGTCGGGGTATATTTTATATTTCTACCAGAGGGAATTACCGGAAGCTTCATACAATTTTTTCTTAGAGGCGTATAATAAGGGTGAGTTGATTGAGCTAATGATTTGTATACGTATTTGGCTAGGAGGAAATTGGCTAAGTTGATCACTTAGAAATTGATGTGGAAAGTGATGGCAGGTCTTATGATATTGATGAAGAAGATAATTGCTATGGAAGTGCAGAGGATGAGGAAAATAAATTGATTGATTGATTTATTAATGGAAATTAGATTAAGTTTACCAGTTTCTTGTAAGTGATACAATTTGTGAGCTAAAGCTATGTTAGTTTGAAAATGGAGTTTGTGCATGGGTGATAAGGAAGCCTGATCATTAGCAGGTAGCTTTCCTTCTATTCCTGAATACAATGATTGATAAGTATTACTATATGCCTTCTTGACATGTACTTCATCCGTCCCAAATTTATAGTCCATCTTTCCATTTTGGGATGTCCCAAATTTATAGTCCACTTGTACTTTTCAACCAATCAATACATTTGAATGTGGTGAGAGATTAAATGTTATTGGTTGTAGTGTAAAACTAGTACACTTTTCTTAAACTGTGTGTTTTTTTGTCTGTGGACAATAAATTTGGAACGGAGGGAGTACTATCTTTGGCAAGAAAGTTTAGATACTTCTCGTGACATTGAACTGCAATAGGTGGCCAGATGGGGGCGGGTGGGGAGGTCAAAATGGGTTCAGGTTGAAATGGTCAACTTTAGATCAGATTGGGTTTGACCTGCAGACACCTTTTCTTTGTTTTTTTTCCTAACGTATAGTTGATGTTTTAGTCGTCAGCTATATGTATAAAAACAATATTGCTATGATATCAAATTCTCCGATTAAAGTAGTTTAGATGGTTGGATGCTTAAAGAATAAACTTTGAGCGGCTTTCAACTTGTTGACCACCCGTTCCCCATTTAGCTAGTGTTTTGACCCATTTGAGAGATAACGCAACTGAAATTGTCTTCTTGCATCACTTAGTTCACAAAATATACAATTACATTGTTTCAGGTGGGTCACTCTTGAGTGTTCGCGAATGTGGAACCGTCATTGGCTCATGGAAACACCGTTGTTGCCTCCTACTAGTTTGTCATTGCCTCTCGTGAGCTAATTATCATAGAAAGGTGATTTGCAATTAATCACATTCACAAATTTAAGTACACGTGTAGTTGTATATCTTCCCTCTCTTTATATTCGTATAGTTACATTTTGATACTAAATTATGGTTTCAGAAACTGCTTGGACCAATCATGTTAGTTTCTTTATCAGTTTAGTCATATGCAAGTTAAGTTGGTTCTTCATCTCAAGGGTTTCACAATATATATCTTGATGGTTTCAGAAACTGCTTAAACATACCATGTTTGTGTATGTATACATCGGCGATATCGGGAGCATTACAATGGTGGAAAATAATGCATGGGAAACAAGGATGGAGGCTTGTAACTGCAAACTGGTTGCCAATACGGCGAGGGTTGTTCTTATTGGCATTCGTCTTGAGGAACCCTTTGGAATGGTGTGTTCCTTTTTTTTTTCCTATTTGGAATGGTATGTTCCTTCTTCTTTTTTTCCTTCTTTTTTTTTTCCTACCAATGACTAAATAGCTTAGCGGTAAGGGCGGCCAATGACTTCCTTGAGGTCATGGGTTTATCATAAACGTACCTACCACCAATAAAATGCTTAGCCCACAACGTTAAGGTTTAATTGGAGCAAGTTCCTACTCAGACGTTGTGGTACATTTGATGGAAGTGATTTGCCCGGCAGTGTTGGACCTTGTGGAGGGTTCGGTTGTACTCCATTAAAATATGGAGTGGCTATAGTGGGTGGCCCAAATACACATCCTTTTTTTTTTCCTTTTATTCGAGACCATGTATTTATGTCTTGTTCTGTTTCGAGTTTAACTTTGTTTTTGGGAACATATATTATAACAGCTGAACTTTTGGAAACTATATTTAATCTGGTAACTAGGATGTATTTCTCCGTTTATTTGGTTATTACAATTGACATTCTTATATCCGAAACAGAGGAAGTATACTGCTATAATATGACGTTTGCCCTCCTTTTCTTTGCAAAATGTGTTATGCTGATAATATATGTTGAAGTTGGGCATTATGCGTAGGAGTGATCTATTTTTTTTTATTTTTTTTTGCAAAATAACGGATATAATATAATATATAAATAGAATCTTCAACGATGTTGGATATAATATAATATATAAATGGAATCTTCAACGATGTTGAAGAGAGTACAAATACAATTGCAAATAGATCTCAAAATACTTGGATTGTCCTAACTTGATTGAGGATCTACCCATGAAAGAATCCTATATGAAACAAAACATACAAATTGAGGTGCTTAACGACTTGCGAAACGTAAACATCTTTGAATAAATGTAGATGATTCCATCTCAATCTTAACTTGATAAACTGCACGTACGTATCCATTTTTGGGTGTCACAAGAATGCTCTTAATTGTTCTTTTTAATGCTCTTTATTGTTCTGGCTTTGGAGTAATATTATTTCATCGTTGTTTATTTAACAAAACATCTCGATTGGTGCCTCTACTGCTCTGTTTTGTTCTACTTGAGGAACTGCTGGCTGAGCTCATTACAAACTTGACCATCGCACAGGGTAATTGTTATATGATAGGTCCCAATCAAAGCTTAAATAAAATGATAGATAAATGTTCTTCTTAGGGTGAGAACAACCACAATTTTACTTAATAATTCTCTCCACTATTTCATATATTGCATGGACTTTAATAAACAACAAAGTAATAACCTCCTAGTATAACCGGCCCATGATGGAGATCATGTTCTACGGTTACCATGCACTACGTACATAACATAAACCAACAATAATAAATAAACTAAGTAAAACTAGTAACTAAATAAAACTAAAATATTAATGGGTCCTAAAACTATGCTAGCATCAACCATAATGTGAGACCAAGTCCATGCACGTAATCTATCATTGCCGTCCCCTTCAAACGAACCTTGTCCTCAAGGTTCGTGGTGGCATTCTTCTTTATGAGCTCAAGGGTATCTCCACTTCCTTCTAGCAAAAGAAGTTGACCACCACGACATTTATGGCCTGGTGTCAATTTCTCATCGCAATTGAAACAAAGTCCTTGGCCCGTTTCTTTTGTGTCTCTTCCCATGACAACTGCTTAACTTGAATACCCGGCTTGATCATTGATGATTTACTTTCAAATGACGTTCGGGCTTGTGTCGTACTTTTCATGTGTCGACTTAACTCCTCATTTTTCATTCGGGCTAAAGTGATGACTTCTTTAAGCGATTTTGGTTTAAACATTCGAATTCCGTTTGCTAGCTCGGCTTTGAGACCGCCCATGAATGTTCCAACCAAGGCTATTTGTGACCATCCTTGCACTCGGTTTGCCAACCTTTCGAACTCCTTTTGATAATCTCTCAACGTGCCAACTTGCTCGATCTTGGACAAGGCCCCATCAAAGTTTTCACCCTCGCTAGGGCCAAACCGAACCCAAAGTTCCTCAACAAATAACTCCCACGTGATCACGATGTTGCCATCTTCTTTGCAAATCCTATGCAACCATTGCCACCAGTGATTTGCTTCTCCTGATAAATGATAGGCTGCAAGAGAAACCTTATGTATTTCGGGAGTGTTTTGATACTCGAAAAATTGCTCCACACGATTTAGCCATTCGGTTGGTTCGTCACCAAAATAAATTGGAAACTCCAACTTGGCGAGTTTTGAAGAAAATTGAGGCCGACTTCCTTCGAATGAAAATCATGCTTGGATAGCAAGACTTCCGATAGTTTGTTGATGGTTACTTCAAGGTGATTGATTTTTTCAGCCACACCAAGTTCCATCTTTGAGAACCTGTCTTGTAGTTCTCCTAACCCGGCTTCAAGCTTTTCAATTCGTTCCTTGTTAGTCGCCATCAAACAAAGCTCTGATACCAAATGATAGGTCCCAATCAAAGCTTAAATAAAATGATAGATAAATGTTCTTCTTAGGGCGAGAACAACCACAATTTTACTTAATAATTCTCTCCACTATTTCATTCATTGCATGGACTTTAATAATAAACAAAGTAATAACCTCCTAGTATAACCGGCCCATGATGGAGATCATGTTCTATGGTTACCATGCATTATGTACATAACATAAACCAATTTAATAATAAACAAAGTAATAACCTCCTAGTATAACCGGCCCATGATGGAGATCATGTTCTATGGTTACCATGCATTATGTACATAACATAAACCAACAATAATAAATAAACCAAGTAAAACTAGTAACTAAATAAAACTAAAATATTAATGGGTCCTAAAACTATGCTAGCATCAACCATAATGTGAGACCAAGTCCATGCACGTAATCTATCATTATATAATTTTTACTGTAAATTAGAAATGTAATACGTAGTAGTATAAATTACTACGGAATAATTAGTATCTCTTGGTATATCTAGTAATGTGGATATTTCTAGAGTTTCTCTTCATTTCAAACATGATGAGAATGTACACGAGAGGATCTTGATGCCACCATAAAGTGTCATATAATTAATTTTAAAAACAAATATATTAATATATTATAAGTGTGGCAACAAAGTTCACAAATACTTCCATTCTACAATAACATAAAGCGCTCCTTACTACACTGTGAATAACTCTTAACTACTTTTTTTGCCGTTTTTATTGTCATATACTTCTCGAAATACCAGACCTGTACCTACACTAAAACAATATTGACTTTAGAATGGATAAAACACAATTAAGACAAAGGAAAACAGCACATAAAGTTCCATAACTTTTTGCAGTCTTGAGGTTTTGACATGAATATGAACGGTGAAAGCATGGAACATATACTAGAAATTAGGCATTTATGGGTAGAGATTGCCATTTTAAGCCACTTACTTATAAATGGTCACTTGGGCTACGTTTATCTCTAACGGGTCAACTGCGTAAAAGAAAAACTAACTAGCTTAAAAATGAAAGGGTGAAAGTCCAAAGTCGAGCAAATTATATTTTTATTGCATAACACCTCCTTAATTGTTTTTATTCACAAAATTAGATTTATATTGCAATAAGTATAATTAGTCTAACCATGTTTGACACACTTTTAAGTGTGTGGAGCAGGGACAATAAAAGCTTCAGGTCAACCCTTACCAAAATTTACTCGTTTTGAAATCCCACCCAACCCGTCTGACCTACCCATTATTAACATATAACAAGTTTTTGAACTGTGGCATGTGATTGTTTTAAATCGAAATATTAGAGTAGATACCTGCACTCTTGGTGTTTTATGCCGCCCCTCTTGCTTCCAAACAATGTGAACTCAAATGAGTAAGGATTAAGAAAGAGAACATATGGTTGATAGAAGGCGATAAAATGCTATAATTTTCTAATTTCCAGTTGCTTTCTCCAAACTTGCCATGTATGTCAAGTATATAGTCCACATAAACGAAAACGAACTATTCATTAGTGGCTGCCAAGAAGTACAAATCACATCCACATTAATCAGGGTCATTTACGTAAGAGAAAAGAAAAGGAGAAAATATATGATGAATTTGCATACCTGCAAATGAATGGGGACAACCTTATAAGTGAAAAAATCGCACACCGGCCAATACATAAGACCACCAGTTAAAGTTGGCAAAAGATCTCTCTGTAATCGCAAAGCAATCTCACTGCCACTTTCACCTGAATTTGGCACAATAATGATTACTCAAAAAACTGAACGAAAGTAAAACTATGTGCCTATAAAAAAGTAGCATTTCTCATGTAATCTTGTCATACCTTGTAGAAATGCATTGTAAGTAAAAAACACAGCAGTGCAGGAGGGGCCATAAAATATCTGCCCTACTATAAGCTTCTTCAAAGTGGTAGTCATGTCCCGTTTAGGTAGGATCTGCCCCAAGTAATTAAACCATGCGTGTTGTGCGGGCCCTAAAAGAAGCAGCCCAAAGATAGCCATGCGTAATGTTCTTATTAAGTTTAATGAATAAGAAGCTCCCATGGTCATAGTCTGATGTATAATTGTAGTCAAAATTAAATGCTGATCATAATATATACAAGTTATGAAGAAAATACTCCACAATAAAATGCGACTAATATTAAATTAAGAACAACAAAACTTCCTTCTTAGAATCTTAGATACAACAGTTGTATGACAATGTTTAGATTGGTTTATGTTGTTTGAAGTTATGTTTGACCATTTGATTATGACATTCTGCTTAGGAAGTTGGTGATAAATTCTCTTAAACTCTGCAATTATATCTTACCATTTGATTATCAGTTTTGTTGTAGCTTGTTTAAAACTGATTAGTATACCTCACAAACACAATCTGTTTATCCAAACATTAAACTATTGGTAACTATAACAAATAGCCAGATGATAATTGAATCGCATTTTCAAACACATTAATCTACGATCACCGGACAAAATTTGAGCAGCAAGCATGTGAATTGAGGCAAATTATATGGGCATCTTAGAAGAAACTATTATTCACACAAAAATTGATTTGAACCATATTGGTACCCATCAACTTGTCAAAATTTGCCTACAATTTTACAAGTTTAAGATCAAGATACTTTCAATTAGAAATGCAATTATTGACATCAAATTATTGTTACATTATATTACATTATACATATATTAAAAATATTACTCAATAAAAAGTTATACAATTGCCTCTTATATAAGAGGAATAAAATTCCAATGATCAAAATGCAACATTAAATACTGAACTCCATGCCCAAAACAAAATGAACAAAATTTGACTTTTTCATGTTATTAGAGCAATTAGGATTAGATTACAATTAGTATTAGATTACAATTGTGATATTATAGTCTATATATATACCATGTACCTGTAACATATTTATTCATAATAATACAATACAATTCGTGTGTTTTATATGGTATCAGAGCACAGCTCTTTTTCTGGTCACAGTTCCGGCCACAATTCCGGCAACCACAAAACAACCTGTTTTATATTTCAGATCTACTCCCCTTCACAGCGAATTACAAATAACCATTCACACCATTAAACTCGTAAACATAAACCGAACAAACCCTAAAATTTTCACAGCCGGAATCATTGTCACACGCCGCCATCTTCTGGCCGGAATTTGCTGCTGCTGCCGGAATCTGCACTTTTTCCGGCGCGTTTTTTTGTCACCTCCTACACCAATCGATTAGTTGGAACATTCCGACGACAACTATACTAGTTCTCTTGTGTTTGTCTATCTCCAATCGTTGGGTATCACCTTTACAGCAAAAAAAAAATTAAATTTTTTTTTTTCTGTTTTTATTTTGATTTTTTATCTTTAATATGGCTTTGATCTCAGCCTTCACTACTGTTGAGAAAACATCTCATAACTCTCGTAAGTTTGCTTTTAATCTCACACCTACCAACTATGGTTATTGGAAGACCATGATACAACCGTTCCTCATCACCAACAACTTGATGGGTTATGTAGATGGATCGATACCTTGTCCACCTACACATATTACACCAACATCCACTTCGACTGCGCCTGGTGAAGCCGATAAAAACCCTAACCATAAGATATGGGTATCTAATGATCAACATGTTCGAATGTTGATCATCTCTACTATATCTGAAGCCTATTTTTGCCATGTACAAGGTGAAACAACACGTGAGCTTTGGGTTGCTCTAGAAGAAGCATATGCACCTCACTGATGTTCTAGAGAGTACACTTTAAAAACACAACTTCTCCAAATTCAAATGCATGGTGATGAAACTGCGAATGCATACCTTAATCGTGCTAAAGAATATGCAGATGCTCTCGCTGCAATTGGCGAACCGGTAAAGGATAAAGACCTAGTCATGCTTACGGTGTCCGGTCTCCGAGAAGAATACAATGGCCTTAAGAGTACTATCAGTGCGCGTCAGTCTCCTACTGCTTTCACTGAACTTCACGCCCTTCTAAGTGATCACGATTACATGCATGGGAAAACTCGTGCTCCTGCACCATCCGTCACCCAAGCATTTGTTGCTAATGTTGAGAACCTAGGAAAATCAGTTGAACCTTCATCTCAACAACAAATGATTTCTCAACTCGGTTCACTTGTATCTTCCCTTGGTTTTCAGCTTGTACCCACCACTTCCTCCTCTCCTCAAGCTTCGTATAGTTCTCATCCCAACAACAATAATCGTGGAAATCGACGTCGTGGGAACTTTCGTGGCAATAACAATCCTAGTCGTGGGGGTGGGGGTGGTGATAGTCGTCAATTTAGATGGGCTACTGCTCAAAACACTATCTATGGTACATGCAATCGTTGTGGCATTGGTCATATTCCATCAGACTGCCTTAATCGTGAACGCTCCACAATACGTACCGCTAACTTTGTGGATGGTCGCGCGTCTTCGTCTGCTGCCTCTACGGCCAGGTTCCAGACACAGGAGCCAACAGTCACGTAACTCCTGATTTAACAAGCATGGATCACTCTGAAGCATATCATGGCAACAACGCTCTTCATGTTGGTAATGGTAAGGGTCTTCCCATTCTTCATATTGGCTCTTCAAAAATTCATTCACCAAATAAAACATTTCGTCTCTCTGACATCCTTCACGTACCTGAAATAATCAAAAATCTACTTTCTATCCAAAAATTTTGTCTTGACAATCATGTCTTTTTTGAATTTCACTCTTTCTTTTTTTGTTGTGAAGGACGAGTCTACACATACCACGCTTCTCACGGGCCCCAGTGATAATGGTCTTTATTCATTTCATCTACCCCAGCTCAAGTCAGTCAATAAATCAGCTTTTTCTGCTGTTCGGGCAACCTCTACCACATGGCATGGCATAGGAGGCTCGGACATCCTCATTAACGTGTTTTAGATTTTATGATTTCTAGTTTTTCACTTCCAGTATCAAATAAATGTTCAGCTACTTTATGTACTTCTTGTCAGTTGGGAAAATCTTCCAAACTTTCATTACCTATTTCAAGTTTTCGTAATAATAAAGTTTTAGATTTAATATATTGTGATGTTTGGGGTCCTGCACCTATTTTGTCTTTTGAAGGGCACCGATATTTCATGCTATGTGTCAATCACCATTCTAGGTATATGTGTATCTATCCAACTTTTCAAAAATCTGATGTATATGAAACATTTAAACGCTTTGTTGCAATGGTTGAACGACAATTTAGCACCAAATTAAAAAATGTTCAACCTGACTTGGGGTGGTGAATTTCGTAATTTATCACACTTTTTCTGATCACTTGGTATTGTTCATAGACGTTCATGTCCTCACACAAGTGAGCAAAATGGCTTTGTAGAACGTCGAAACCGACTTGTTGTTGAAACTGGCCTCACTCTTCTTGCTCAAGCGAGTGTTCCTCAACGGTTCTGGCATTATGCTTTTGATAGTACCGTTTACCTCATCAATCGTATGCCATCTCGTATATCGAATGATCGATCACCATTTTAATATCTCTTCAAACGTATTCCCGATTACTCTATTCCCGATTACTCTTTTCTTCGAGTCTTTGGTTGCGAGTGTTTTCCCAACTTGCGTCCTTACAACCGACACAAAATGGATTTTCGGTCAACTCCATGTGTCTTCTTAGGCTACAGCCCTGTTCACCATGGTTATAGGTGTCTTGATATATCGACCGAACGTCTCTATATTGCTCGACATGTTCGTTTTAATGAACAACACTTTCCTTTTGCTATGACTAGCTCACCGTCTACCACTACTCATGCTCCCGACACTACTACCACTGAGTATGACACCGAACTGGTCATTCCTGAATTGTCCGTTCCCGACTCAGTTGAACCAATTACTCCTCTGACTCCGGTTGACTCAACTCCGCCGTCTCATGAATCTTCATCTAGTTCTTCTCCCTCGTCATCTCCCTCATCAGCTACACCGCCGCCACCACCACCACCGCCACCACTTGTTCGTTCGCGTCCTCCTAATTTACGTCCTAATCCCAAACAAAGGGTTCCATATAACGCTTCTGCTCATCATGCCACAGTCTCTCCGACTCTTGTCGAACCCACTTCCTTTACCATTGCCAACCAAAGTCCCGAGTGGCGTCCAACCATGGTTGAAGAGTATACTGCGCTTGTTAAAAATGGCACGTGGTCACTTGTTCCTCAGGTTCCTAATGCGAATGTTGTTGATTGTAAGTGGGTTTACAGGTTGAAACGTGACGAGGATGGTGTTGTCACTCGTTACAAAGCGCGATTAGTAGCTAAAGGGTTTCGCCAACAACAAGGTGTTGATTTTCATGAGACATTTAGCCCCGTCATTAAGTCCACCACAATCCGGGTTGTATTATCCCTAGCAATCACTCAGAATTGGCCACTACGACAGTTGGATGTTCAAAATGCATTTCTTCATGGCACTCTTGAGGAAACAGTTTACATGAAACAACCTCCGGGTTTTATTGATCCGCAACGGCCTAATCATACTTGTCTGTTGCACAAGTCGATCTATGGTCTTAAACAAGCCCCTAGAGCTTGGTTTCGGCGTCTTTCTAAGGCTCTTAATGCTCTTGGTTTTTTGGGTTCCAAAACGGATCCTTCTCTTTTTATATACGCTCATGGGAGGACTCTCTTATACATTTTAGTTTATGTCAATGATATTATTGTAACAGGTAACAACCCTGCTGCTACTGAGAGAGTGATTCGCCAACTTGGATCTGATTTTGCGTTAAAAGATCTTGGCCCACTTAACTATTTTTTGGGTATTGAGATTGTCCCAAAAGGTTCTGACATCATACTATCTCAACGTAAATATATCTTGGAACTTCTACAACGGGCTGGTTTGTCAGATTCGAAACCAATGTCATCTCCCATGACCGCACTTAGCCCACTTTTTCTTGCTGATAGTGAGCTTTTTTCTGATCCATTTAAGTATCGCCAAGTTGTTGGAACTCTCCAATATGTCACCCTTTCCCGGTCTGATATCACGTTTGCAGTTAATAAAGTTTGCCATAAAAGTTTATGCATGCTCCGACTATTAATCATTGGTCGGCAGTCAAACACATTTTACGCTATCTTCATGGTACCGTTGATTATGGCATGCTTATTCGTCGAGCATCTGGTTTTAAACTTCAGGCCTTTACTGATGTACATTGGCGTGGTGATTTTTCTTCTAATGTCTCACCCATACAGGCATACTCGGATGCGGATTGGGCTGGTTGCCCCGACAATCGTCGGTCCACGGGGGGCTTTGCCATCTATCTGGGATCTAACCTCATTTCATGGACAGCTCGCAAACAACGTACTGTTTCCCGTTCGTCGACTGAAGCCGAGTATAAAGCACTTGCCGACACGGTAGTCGAGCTCACCTGGCTTCAGGCTCTTTTGAAAGAACTTCGTATTGGCACTGCTACAGCTCCCATTTTATGGTGTGACAACCTTGGTGCAACCTATCTCTCAGCTAATCCTGTTTTTCATGCCCGCACAAAACATGTGGAAGTTGATTTTCACTTTGTTCGAGAAAAGGTTGCACAAGGAGATCTTCGAGTACAATTTATCTCTACAGCAGATCAAGTTGCTGATATCTTTACAAAACCGTTGTCCACTCCTCGGTTTCTCTTCTTAAGATCCAAGCTACAAGTCGTTTCCCGTCTTTAGCTTGCCGGAGCGTATTAGAGCAATTAGGATTAGATTACAATTAGTATTAGATTACAATTGTGATATTATAGTCTATACATATACCATGTACCTGTAACATATTTATTCATAATAATACAATACAATTCGTGTGGTTTTATACATGTCAAATGAAGGTTTTCCATTTTCAGAAAGTGACTAAATTTACTTTCAGTTTTGCAAGAATATAAAAATCATCATCATCCTATATCTAACTACATAGAATCTTAAAAAATAATAACAAATAAATATAAAATTAAGAGAATAAATTAAAAAAAACTTTAAACCTAAAAATAGTACTAATTTATATCATCATTGGTGTATTAACACCAGATTTAATCACAAAAACACAAATAAAACACTCAAATCTAAAATTAACAAAAAGGGTTTTGATTGAATGTACCTGATTAGTCAAATCAGCAGCTGCATAGATCAATCCAGCAGAAATACTCTTTGTGATGATCGGACGGACATCAAGCATTCTTAAATACCATGAAAGAAACCCCATTTCTCGATCAAAATAAAAAAAGACAGGATTTTGATAATGAATTTGATTACTACTAAATCTAAGACTAAAAGGGTTTCTGGGTTGTGTAATTTTCAAGATTCTTGTAAGAAATTTAAGTCGGCATTTTGAAGAAATCGAGATGGGTTTTTAGGAAATATAGTGTTTTTGTGTATGGTTCTGGCTACTAGTGTAACTAACATGTTTTTGATGAAATGGCATGTTCACATTTTTTTGTTTTCATTTTTATTTTTTAATTTATTTATATTTTGAATTTTAGGCTTTGAATGTGTGCAGGTTGAACAGGAAATTCGCGTGACAATGTAAGTCAGGAGGAAAAAATTAACTTGGGTTTTTGTATCTTTCTTTTTAGTTTCTAGAAAAGGAATGAATTTTCTATTTTATTGTATTATTTAACTTTTCTATTTAAAGTAATTCAACCGTTCGATTTATGTTTGTGGAAACACGACAATGTTTTTTATTATAGGACGAAACTAATAACATGCATATCGACGATATTTACGCTACAATATATTCTTCCTATACATTGATGGAGCCAAGTAAAGTGTTTTTGATTGACTTTTAATCCTATCCGTTTAAAGTTAGTTGACTATTGATCTCATCCGTCTAAAGTATCTCGAGCAGTTTTTCCATCCTCCGGTAACTTCCTCAGCGGTTACCCACATCAATCCCCGATCCCCCCTCTAGTCTCTATATCCCAAATAACACTCCCCGCTCTTCCTCACAGTGATTATTTTTATCTCAAGTAAATCGTGATTGTAAACTCTTAACGAAAGTGATCGACTGGCTACAATGTACGATCGCCATGCCATGAATACCTATAAGTAACCCGTGAATATTTTTGTCACAAACACACTATCACTCATCTTGGCCATCACGGTTGCACCATCTAACATCAAACACAAGCTGTATTAAACGGTAAGACCTAAAATGGTTGATTCTGTCTTTCAATTAAAGTATATTTTTTTTCTATTTGTGATGATTAATTTGATTACTTTTCCTTAATTAATTCCGGGCACTATTATTCGTAATGATATTCCTTGCTATTGATGTATGATTCTTGAAATGCTAAGTTGTAAATCGAACATATCCGGATCAAACACCAAGAGAACCTCAAAATTCCGCTGCTAATTGTTTTTAAGGTTTTACAGTTAATAATTGTTTTCTGTTTCTTTTTTTAAATCGTTCAACTTTCTCCTTCATGGTTATTGGTGTCTGACTTTGTTTATATAGGAAGGAGGTGAAGAAGGCAATACTAAGGAAACAAAAAATGTCTGCTTGTGCTTTCCAGTGAGCTTTATCTGTTTATGCACATCTCATGTCTGCTTACATGCCACGATGTTTACATGTGATGTTTGGTTATAAGTCTGCTATTTAATTCTACAAATTTATCAACATGCATAATTCAAGAGTTGTATCTATGGGGTATGGTTTGGGTCAATGGGAATCAACAATCTGCTTGGTTGGGTGTTAAAATTAAGCATATGTTTATGATTCAATCTTTTCCTTGTTTAATATGTGCCTAACTTTATTTGGTTAAGTACAGAAATAAGTGCAGGGGTTATTCTTGTCATTCTCTTGAAGTTATAAGCTGATGGTTAAAGTTTGGATGGAATATGTCAAGTTTATATCTGCAAGGGGTGTTGTGTAAATTGCTTTAGGTTTATGTATTATTTATTTTTATTTTAGGGTTAATTTTTCATTCTGTATTTTGTTGTTGTTGCTGCCGTATATTGTGCTCTCAAACCCTAGTATTCTTCTTGATCAACTTGATCAATTTCTGAGTGATTATTGATCATCAACCGTTGTTGATTGATCAAAGAGTGTTTTGAGTCTGTAGAGAGATTTTGTGTTGTTTTTGGGTGTTAGCCCGGTTTGGTTATTTGAGTATCATTCAGTTTGTTGTTTAAATCTTATTCTTGTAGTAGTATTTGTGAATTTGTACATGGTATCAGAGCCACGGTACACTCTGTGGATTATTGTGGTGTGCTTTGAGGTTTGATTTGAAACTCTGAAGTTAGGGTTTCAAATTAGGGTTTCGTGGTTGACGAAGTTCTGGTTGTCTGTTTGGGTTCGATTGTGATCTGTGGTGATTATTTCATTGGTTTTTTTGGAGGATTCTGCTCGACTTGCTATTCTTCTTTTATAAACCCTAATTTTCACATTAGGGTTTCTAGGGTTTCATCTTGAAACCTGTTGCTGATTGATTCACTCTTGGCTGTTCCAAAGTGATTATCTGAAGTCTTCCACTGTTTTATTCTCTATTTTCTTTTAGCTTTGCACGGAGTACTTTTTGAGGCATTTCTAACTCTTTCTCTATATTTCTGTTTTGAGAATTACTGATTAATTGTTAATTGTTGAGATCTGTTCATACTTGTGTGTGATATTATCTAGGTTCACTAATCTTGTTTGTTTCTATTGGTAGAAGAGAGGTCTCAAAGAAAGACCTAGGACAGAATCCCTTAAGAATCTGTCCCTGCTTTGGCTAACCTTTAGGGTTTATTATTCTGCATTTTTATTAGGCATATGTGTGTTATTGATTGTTAATTGATTATTTGTGATATTACTTGTGATTTGTTTGATTCTGTGTTGTGATTATTTGTGACATTTGATTATTGATTGTTTGCTAATATGGTTGGTGAAGTTAGTACTGGTTCTAAGGTCACTTAAGTGAGTGATCTTGATTTTGGTGATCCTCTATACCTTCATGCTAGTGATACTAGTACAACTGCACTAATATCACTTAAGCTAAAAGGTACAGAGAATTACAATGTTTGGAGTAGGGCTATGATGCTTGCATTACAAACCAAGAACAAGGTTGGTTTTATTGATGGTTCTGTAATCAAAAATAAAACTGATGCTGTTCTTGGTTCTCAATGGGATATATGCAATTCTGTTGTGTTATCATGGATTCTAAATTCTATATCTGAAGAACTATTTTCTGGTCAAGTTTTTTCTAAACTTGCTAAAACTGTTTCGGATGAACTAAAAGAAACTTATGATAAGATTGATGGTTCAATTACTTTCAATTTGCATCATAAGTTAAATACTATTTCTCAAAATGGTTCATCTGTGTTTCTAATTATTATCATAAACTTAATGCACTGTGGAAACAATATGATACTTTGGTTAAATTACCTACTTGTACTTGTCATGCAAATGCTGAATTTAAAACACATAATGACTTGATCAAATTGATGCAGTTCTTAATGGGTTTAGATGATTCTTTTGTGTCTATTAGAAGTAATATTTTGACCAGAGAATCATTGCCAAGTGTTCAATCTGCTTTTGCTATTATATCAAGAGAAGAATCTCATAGAGATTCTTCTCATTCTGGAAATTCTGGTATTTCAAATAAAACACAAAATTCATCTTTTTTAGTTTCAAAAACATTTGACAATAATAAAAGATTTGGCAAAGGTCCTAATCCTAATCTAAAGTGTACTAAGTGCAACAGACTTGGTCACACTATAGAAATGTGCTATGAAATTGTTGGTTATCCTCCTGGGTGAGTTAAAAGAGGAAATATCAACAACAATAAATCTGTTATGAGTAATGTATATGTGACTGATTCTAAAACTAGTAATGTGAATTTAACTAGTGATCAAATATCTAGACTAATGAGTTTGTTAAATGAGAATGCAAGTACAGGAAATGTGCATGCTAATGTAGCATGTACTTTTATGAATTATAGTACTAAGTTCAACTCAAATTTTCATAAATTTTTTGATTCAAATGTAATCAGTGAGTCTATAGATAATGATATGAATTGGATAATTGATTCTGATGCTTCTCAACATATGACAGGATCTGTTCAACACATGATAAATTTGTTTGATGTTACTAAGTTGGGTATGACTGTTGGTCATCCTAATGGTACTATAGCTAAAATTACTAAAATTGAGTATTTAATTCTAACAGAAAAAATTATTTTAAAAAATATGTTGGTAGTTCCTGGATATTGTGTAAATTTATTATCTGTTCATACATTATCTAAGGATGCAAAGATGTTTATTGGTTTTAATGATGAAAAATGTTATATACAGGATTTGTTGTCAAAGATGATTGTGGGGATTGGTAGTATGAAAAATGGGTTATATATGTTTGATTGTGTTAAAGGCAATCTAATTAGTTGTAATTCTAGTTGTTATGTGTCTTATAATTTGTGGCATAGCAGACTTGGTCATCCTACAAAACAAGTTCTTAATGTTCTTAAAAATAGACTTCTTTGGGATAATGAGTCTAATGTAAATGTTTGTGATACTTGTCATAGAGCAAAACAAACAAGGGAACCTTTTCCTTTAAGTCAACACAAATCTAGTGTTTTAGGTGACTTAATACACTTAGATTTGTGGGGGCCATATAAAGTAATTAGCAGAGATGGTTATAAGTATTTTTTGACTATTGTTGATGATTATACCAAAACTATTTGGGTATATTTAATTAAGTCTAAAGATGAAGTGTTTTCAAATTTTGAAAATTTTGTTAATCTTATTCGAAATCAGTTTGAAAAAACAGTTAAAATTATAAGAAGTGACAATAGAACAGAATTTGTTAATAATAAGTTTGAAGTTTTTTTTGCAAAGAAAAGGGTATAATTCATCAAACAAGTTGTGTTTATACTCCTCAGCAAAATGGGATTGCTGAGAGAAAGCTTAGACATTTACTTAATGTTGCTAGGTCTTTATTATTTCATGGATCTTTACCTTTAAATATGTGGTCTGAGTGTATATTAACTGCTGCTTACTTGATTAACAGGCTTCTATCTTCCGTGTTATCTGGGAAATCACCATTTGAGTTAGTATATAATCATGAACCTAGTCTCTCTCATTTGAGAGTGTTTGGATGTCTATGTTATGCAACTATTTTAAATGAAAGTGACAAGTTTAGCAAAAGATCTGAAAAATGTGTTTTTATTGGTTATTCTAATTTCAAAAAAGGATATAAACTTTTTAGTCTTGATGATAAAATAATTATTTTTTCAAGAGATGTAAAGTTTTATGAAACTCTTTTTCCTTTTAATTTGAAATCTTCTGCTAAACAAGATACAAGTTTACAAAATGACTTAAATCATTTAATTTTTTTTTATTCTGTTTTTGACAATCCAAATACTTCTCCAAGTCCCAATGATGAAGAGAGAGACACAATAGATAGTAAGGGCAGTGGCATTGATCAAAGTCATTTACATGATACTTTAGTGTCATCAAATGATAATGATACCACTGCAACATTAGTGCCTGACAATCTATCTTCTGAGGGCACATCTTAACAGTCTGATAATTCAAATGGTGAACCTGGAAGCACAACAGATGCCATTAATCTTAGAAGGTCTGCTAGACCTAAAGTATTTCCTAACAAACTTAAAGATTTTGAAGTTAGAACTGATGTTAAGTATCCATTAAATAATTATGTTTGCTACTCTAACTTGTCTGAACATAATAAGTGTTTTGTTTCTAATCTTGATAAATCTATAGAACCAAAAACTTATTTTGAAGCATTTAAAGATCAAAATTGGATTGATGTTATGAATAATGAAATGGAAGCTTTGAATAGGAATAATACATGGATTGTTACTGATGTTCCTGTTGGTAGAAAACCAATAGGATGTAAATGGATTTATAAAATTAAATATAAATCTAATGGTGAAACAGCAAGATATAAAGCTAGATTAGTTGCAAAGGGATACAGTCAAAGAGAGGGAATTGATTATGAAGAAACTTTTTCACCTGTTGTGAAAATGGTTACTGTTAGATGTATTCTTAATCTTGCCGTGCAATATAATTGGAATTTATATCAACTTGATATAAATAATGCCTTCTTATATGGTGACTTGTCTGAAGATGTGTATATGTCTTTACCTCAAGGATATTTTTCTGAAAATGATTCTAGGGTCTACAAATTAACTAAATCTTTGTATGGGTTGAAACAAGCCCCTAGAAAATGGAATGAAAAACTTACATCTTTTCTGATTGAATATGGGTTTGTTCAAAGTGTTAATGATTATTCTTTATATACTTTTTCTTCTGAGAATGTATTTGTTGTGCTTCTTGTTTATGTTGATGATATAATCATTACAGGGAACAATTTGGTTGAAATTTCTAAAGTAAAAAACTTTCTAAGCACAAAATTTATGATTAAAGATTTGGGAGAATTAAAGTATTTTCTTGGTATAGAAATTTTGAAATCAAAGTCTGGTATATGTATGACTCAAAGAAAATTTTGTCTTGAGCTTTTAAATGAATTTGGTATGCTTTGATGTAAGCCTATGCAAACTCCTTTAGAAGCTAATTCTGTTTTAAATTCAAATGAATCTAAAGATGATAAGCTTGTGTCTGATATTTCTCAATATCAAAAGTTGATTGGTAAGCTTATTTATCTAACTCTTACAAGGCCAGATATATCTTATTCTGTACAATGTTTAAGTCAGTACATGCATGCTCCTCTTCAATCTCATGTTAAAACTGCATTTAGAGTTTTGAGATACTTGAAAAATAGTCCAGGAAAAGGTGTTCATATTACAAAGACTGAAGGTATGTTTAGTTTATGTGCATATTCTGATGCAGACTGGGGTAAATGTTTAGGTTCAAGAAGATCCGTATCTGGATATTGTTTATTTTTGTGTGGATCTTTAATATCTTGGAAAAGTAAAAAACAATCTACTGTATCCAGATCTTCTACTGAATCTGAATATAGATCTTTAGCTGCCACAACTTGTGAGATTTTATGGGTTGTGAAGTTGCTTGCTGATCTTAAAATTGAAAATCTATTGCTAGTTGAACTTTTTTGTGATAATAAATCTGCTTTATTAATTGCTGCAAATCTAGTTTTTCATGAAAGATAAAAATATTTTAAAAATAGATGTTCATGTAGTTAGAGAAAAGTGTATTTCAGGAGTCATTAAAACTGTTTTTATTGACTCTAATAATCAACTGGCAGATATACTTATAAAAGTTCTAAATAAGTCTCAACATAGTTTTCTTTGTAATAAATTGGGTTTAATCAATCTATACAAGGATAAGATTGAGGGAGGATGTTAAAATTAAGCATATGTTTATGATTCAATCTTTTCCTTGTTTAATATGTGCCTAACTTTATTTGGTTAAGTACAGAAATAAGTGCAGGGGTTATTCTTGTCATTCTCTTGAAGTTATAAGCTGATGGTTAAAGTTTGAATGGAATATGTCAAGTTTATATCTGTAAGGGGTGTTGTGTAAATTGCTTTAGGTTTATATGTATTATTTATTTTTATTTTAGGGTTAATTTTTCATTCTGTATTTTGTTGTTGTTGCTGCCGTATATTGTGCTCTCAAACCCTAGTATTCTTCTTGATCAACTTGATCAATTTCTGAGTGATTATTGATCATCAACTGTTGTTGATTGATCAAATAGTGTTTTGAGTCTGTAGAGAGATTTTGTGTTGTTTTTGGGTGTTAGCCCGGTTTGGTTATTTGAGTATCATTCAGTTTGTTGTTTAAATCTTCTTCTTGTAGTAGTATTTGTGAATTTGTACATTGGGTTCATGCTTGCTAAAATGTTTTTGTGAAATGCAAATGCTGTTGGGGTTTGGGTCATATGTAAATGGAAAGATTACTACTATATTATGAGCCACCGAGTCTCACACGTTCATTTGTCCCATTTTGTTGACACCGAGTTCATACTGTTATATGTATTGACTTGTATAAGTGTCAAATTCCTAAATGTTCATATGGGATTCATTTACTCTGTAGTAAATAGTGTCATTGATGAAGCCATATTATCGATTCAGGACTTGAGTTGAGTAATTGAGTAAAGTCTATTTGGTATGCATCTTTAAAAAGGTCACTTATTGTGTCAATAGTGATATTAGTCTTTGACATTTGCTAAGTTTCTTTAGTCATTATTATGGCAGGGCTTATGATCTTCATTTATCTTGAATCTTGATATGGGCAGGTCAATCAAATTTGTAAAATGAATTGTATGATTCATAAATCATAACTTTTAAAGTATATTATTCACTATATTGATGAACCAAAGGTAACAATAATATATTGGTTGACGATTTATTCATTTTGTGGTTACAAGGGAATTTATATAGTGGGAAGTAGTTTCATCGGTGCAGGATCAAAGCTCATCATATTATATATAAGGTCCATGATACATTAGAATGCCCCAACTTTTTATGGTTACTGCAATTATGAGTTTTTGTTAATTTTTCATAAATGTATTGATAAGTTTTGGCAAGGTTATATCATACGAAAAATAACATGATGTATGTTTAATTTGTAGGCCATCACTTGCTGCTTGAGGATTATCGTTGTTTGTTTAATGATACTGTTTTTATAGTATATGTTCACGATTCAACCTATTTGCAGAGTGATAATTAATTTCTTTATTTTTTGGAATTCCTCAACTTAGTTCCTTATAATTGTCAGATATTAATGATTAATGAGGGATTAGGCCAATTAATTAGATGGGTATCAACCGGTAAAAATGAATGTATTCAACTATAGACGATGGATTATTAGATATAAAATGACCTCAAGTCCTTCCTTGTTGTATAGCTTTTGACACGGTACGTTTTGGTGATTTAATTGATAGTCATGAAGGGCTTCTTTACGCACTTGCTAATGTTGATGATGTTGTTTTGGCAAATCTTTGTTATGGTATCCCTGCTAGAGTACGTAGTAGCACCAAACAAAGTACAGTAATGGTTTGGTTTAGAAGATTCTACATGGAAACTGTTCATACATTTGCAATTTTCCATTTACACTACTATTACCATTATTTGTTTATTGTAATCTTGGTCTTGTGGATTTATTGTTTCAACCGAATGTTATATATTTTTGTAATGTGGTTTAGTTTTTCATGTTGCTTTTGTCTTGGTTGATTTCCTATATTGGGTGTCTCTTAAACTGTCATACACTCATTTAGATTGGTGAGTCTTTTTTCTGTGCTATATTCCTGAAATATTGCATGCCATCAAACATTTGTGTCGATATGCATTGAAGATTAACTTGATTTTACCTTAGAGTCTTTAGTTTTTGAGTTACTTTCTTATATGATATATTTCAGGCTCAAGTAGATGAGAAGTTAATATCTGTACACAAAAGCATGAGCACAACATTCAATAAAGCTAATTTTCACCTCTAATGAGAATTACACAAGAGCTTTCATAAACAAATGGGTCGAAATTGTCACCTCCAACTAACTAATATTAGGTCCAAATTGTGTATGTTTCTCTTTCTGTTGTAGGTCTCTTGTCATGGCAGGCGGCACATCCACGCTTTAGTTAGGAAGGCTGTTGTTGAAGAGATTGAGTGGCTTCTCTTGTCATGCCACTGGGTAAATTAACTAGAATCATCGCCATACAAAGCTCGGATGCATGAAGTTGCAGTTAGTGTATTTAGTGTTTGTTATTTGTTACAGCTTTCAGTTGCATCTAAATTCTATTATTATATATTTAGGTTATATCAAACATACATTGTAGTATATATTCAAATTGTACTTTCCAAAGTAGATATAAAATATGATAATTTGTTTGTTTATGTTGGACCAACACCTCAGCAAATATCTCCTTCTTATGTATATATCATGTGCTAAAACCTTTGTAAGACAGTGCAACTATGATACATTAATGCATAATTAGAAACAAACAATGGTTGGTCACACCCGTGATGGTTTTCATTTGTTATCATGGGCTACTAACCCTTTTTAGTTTGTAAGAGTCAAGACTGAATGACATTTGGGCTACTATACTTTAAATTACCAAGTTCTGAATTTTAATTTCTTATTTTCTTGTATATATAGGATGCATGTAACGGGTAGGTTGGTTCATGTGGCAAACTGTGCTTGAAATGAAACGGGTTATTCTTACACCGAGTTTGACGCTTCATTAATAAAAAAAGTTAGGTTACATGACATTAGCTTAACCCCTATGTTTTTATATCCACTTTTTATGAATGAGTTCTTTGAACTTAAATGTACGGTATTAATGTTGCTCTTTCAGTATACATACACCAATACAACACATTCAAATTACAATAATACATTGTCGGTGCATTAAGTGTATATTTTTCTCCATGTTTCTCTTTGTAACTTGTATATATGTTCTTTTAATATTGACAAACACACAACTAAACAGTGTTCGTTAACATAAATGCAATACAAATGATCTTTCACATAGCTACTAATAGTTTGCCCGAGGCACCGTCCGGGTATTACACTAGTTAAAATTGATGGATCAATGGATGCCAATTCAACGTCACCTCAATTTTTTTTAAAATGACTTAAACCGAATAATAACTAACTGATCCATTATCGCCAACAATAAAACCGTCACATCAACTTTTGAGCACCGTATTTACCAATATATCTAATTATAAACACTACATAATAAGGAAGATAAAAAAGGGACGCATCGTCATATATCCGACTGAATCCACAAACCGAGGCAAAAGTGACATTTGAGGCTAATGGTGTCGGTTGGGCTGACATTGGTCGATTCCAAACTGACGCTACCTTTGAAACAAGCCTTAATGACACTCCCAATAATGATGTAGTCAGTTGTGTGTCATTTTAGCATCACTTCATCACAATTCAAAACGAACATACAACTGACACAACAGTACCAGAAATAACTCAATCATTTCAATTTCTAAACTCTACACATTATTTAATTTATCTTTTTGAATATAAATTTTGATTAAACAACTTTATTAAAATAAAAAACATTACATTAACTAAAAAACATTACAATAACTAAAATAACATGCTAAATTAAAGATAGTAGTCTAGTCCGAATCTTCGTCTTCGTTTTGTCACGAACTCGAACCAAACATCATAGCAAAATCCAAACCACACTCTCGTACCACATTCTCCCTAGCATCTTCGAGTGTTAGAAGTACTATAAATATAGAGGGTTTCGAACCCATCAATCACTACAACAAATATGTTAAAAATGTCTACGCTAATTTATTCTCGCTTTTGAAAAGTCTGAAATATATAATCAAGTTCTTCACACTTATTAATGTGTATAATATGTTCACATTTATAAGCGTGTACAAATATATATGAAATTGAGGAAATAAAGGTTAACACTTACAAGCATGAAAAAATAAAAAATCTGCAAGGGTAGAAATCTTTTGTTTTGTTCACGCTTCTCAAGCATGAACAAATTGAGTGTTACAAAACGATTTTCACGCTTTTATGCGTGAATTTTGTTTCCATTTTTCACATTTATAATTGTAAACATTGTGAAATGTTTGTTTTGAGTTAAATTTCTTTACACTTAAAATGTGAACATTTTGTACCCACTTAGAAGTGTGATGAACTTAGCAACTAAGTTTTAAAAGTATAAAGATAAAAGCGTTAAAAATAGACACTTTTATTGTAGTGAATATTGCTTTTTGGAGAAAGTTTCACGCTTTGAACACTAATTTATTTATTCGCCGCCTCTTTAATATAGGAGTTTTCTTGTTGCATTTGTGTGGTTTTCATAACTTCTGCGCGGGTTTCATCTTTCGAAATTCTTGATGAAGTAGCATTTGTGAACCCAAATTTCTTTGACTTTTTCGACTTGTGATATGACTGGGTGGACGACGAATCTGGTCATTTTGTACTATCCATTCCATGTTAGTCTTAATCAGGTAGGGGTTGAAAATTGTGATGTTTTTTTAGGTAGTGTGGTTATTTTGTCATGCTTTCTCATCACAATTTGTTATCTACTGTTTGAAGCAAGTCAAACATTGTTATTTTGACAAAGATGATTGAGGAATACATCATCTAGTACATAAAAATTATCTTTTTGTTTTTTTATTACTTAAAGTATATTATAAACTTTATAAATTAGTTTGTATCAAAGTTGTATAATCCTAGGTGATTAACTTTACATATATATATATATATATATATATATATATATATAGAGAGAGAGAGAGACTTGAGATCCTATGATAATAAGAGGATTCCGTGAGAACACATCTCAACCATTAATTTCATCTAAATTAAAAAGTGAGGGTGGTAATTTTGTAATTAAATTGAAATTGTGACGCGGTGACATTTTCCTGATTATGGTGAACTTCGATTAGCTTCACACTTTATTTTTTCTTTTTTGATTCACACAAGTTTACAAGTGTGAAGCTTTTCTTTTTCTTAGTTCACAAAGTTTTAACAATTCTGAATGTTTTTTGTTTATTCCTTTTTTTGCTTTCTTTTTTGATTCACACAAGTTTACAAAGTGTGAAGCTTTTCTTTTTTTCTTACTTCACATGGGTTTTAACAATTGTGAATATTTTTTATTAGTCCTTTTTTTTTCTTTTTTGAAACACACGACTAGTTTACAAGTGTTAAGTTTTATATATTCTTTTTCATTCACATAAGTTTTAACTGTGAATGTTTACAAAAGCCTAAATCTACTATAAACTAACCATCATGTGTTTCAAAAAAGAAAAAATAAATAAAGTGAAATTCCTATACGGTGGCATTTTCGTAAATAATGCGAACTTCGATTAAGCTTCACAAAAGTTTTCAAAGGGGTGAAGTTTTTTTCCCCACATATGTTAATATGAAATTATGACAAACTTCACATAAAATTTGATGTGAAGCTTATACTTATAAAGACTTCACATAGTTTTATGATGTGAAGCTTTATATTTTTAAACTACTTCACATGTAAAATAATATGTAATATGAAATTATGACAAATTTCACATAAGATTTGTTGTGAAGCTTATACTTATAAAGACTTCACACAGTTTCACACAGTTTTATGATGTGAAGGTTTATATTTTTAAACTACTTCACATGTAAAACAATTTGTTAATATGAAATTATGACAAATTTCACATAAAATTTGATGTGAAGCTTATACTTATAAAGACTTCACACAGTTTTATGATGTGAAACTGTATATTTTTAAAATACTTCATATGTAAAACAATATGTTAATATGAAATTATGACAAACTTCAAAATTGATGTGAAGCAAAAAAAAAAATTGATTCACAAAAAATACATTTTGAAGCAAAAAAAAAAAAAATTGATCCACAAAAAAATACATTGTGAAGCTAAAAAGAAAAAAATTGATTCATAGACAAATGTATTGTGAATGAAAAATTAAGTTCCACTTATTTATCAAAATACCACCACCCTTTCCCAGACTTGTCAATAATTACAAAAATGTCACCTTCATTTTGGACCATTGATGTTAAATTGGTGGCTATGATTTATTCTCATCATTCTCACGGAATCCCCTTGTTCTCACCAGAACCCAACCCTATATATATATATATATATATATATATATGGTAGTGATCAAAATGGAAGTGCCTTTTTTGAGAGAATGGGGGAAGCGTTATTATTCATCATGAAGCATCTTACAATTATCAATCAAAACGTCAACACAAAATTATTTTTACCACTAAATAGTAATTAAAATCGATGCTATAAAGAATATTTTAACGAATGAATTTCGTTTGTAAGGTATAACATTAGTTGATGAATATTTATTTCATAAATTGTTAACATTCACCATGATAAATTTTAACTAATATTCATTACGATGAATGTTAAAACTTCACATTATTCGAAAAATATTTTAATTGTTAACATTCATCACAATGAATATTAACTAACATTCACCGCAATGAATATTAACAGATTTTAGTCTAATATTCATACATCGATGTTATAACTTGCAAAAAGAATTTATCAAGGAAGCTTAACATTCATAGCATCGATTCTGATTAACATTTACTAAATTTCAGTTCGTTATTTTGATATATATAGGTGAAAGCAATATGTTTTTTGATGAATACTGACGCTTCCCCCTTCCCCCAAAAAATGCACTTCCATCTGGATCATTCTACTAAAATCTCTATATTTTAAAAGTTCTCACAGTTCTGTACCTTTTATGGTTCTTATTTTAACTTTAGGCTATATATATGGTTCCAATGAAAACACCCTATAAATAAGAACACTAAGAACAAGAACAAGGGGCACAATGGTCATTTTAAAATATTTATTTCTTTTTCCCAGTTTTCTTCTCCTCAATATTATGTTAGTTTGAAAATTAGAAAAAAAAAATTACGTTCAGTTTTTCGAACTAATATCTATGTTTAAACCATGTTTAGTTTTTCTGATAAAAAAATTTATACCCTATCACTTTCAAATTCTTTGTCCGATAAATCTTTGAATCATTCGTTTAAAGATGCACATGATTTTTTTGGTGCATTTTATGAATGCATGTCATTTAATAAAAAAATAGATGATCTAAATTATTATTTGTATCTACTCGTAATAACATGCTATAAAAAATAGATGAACAAAGTTATTATTTGCATATACTCGTAATCGTAATACATGTTATAAGAATTTAACATATTACAGAAAAGTATACGGATGCACGTCCCGTCATTGTATATCCATTAATTATTGTACATCCATTAAATCTTCAAACCTCACACGATAAACTTTTACAAATACAGATTCACAAAAATTGCTTTGATGAACAAAAGATGAATAAAGGAATAAAATATATTACGTAAAAATAGATGTCGATATACACCAAAAGAAGAACACATTCGAATAATAAATATTTAGAAGTGTAACTTGATGCATTCCACTAGGTAAAGCACATATGCCGTGTGTGTATATATATATATATATATATATGTATAAAGATACATTTTAATAGTTCTGTAAAAGAAAGAAAAGAATGGCAGAGGTTGAGAATTTTAGATGAGAGTTTCTAGGATTTTAATTTGGGGTGAGTGAGATCACATGGGTTGTTCAATATTTTTGTTCCTTTTTTACCCTTTTTGCTTTTAAAAAAATTGAAAAATCCTCTAAAATTTTGCAAGCCGTAGATTTAAAGTTTATGAAGCTCGGATGTGTTTCTATTTGTTCTTATCTGATCAGATGAGAACACAACATAAATAAGAACACATGAGAACATGTTTAAAATTTAAATCAAAGGCTGTTAGAATTTAATGGCTTTTTAATTAAATAAAGTGACTAATGGTTAGGATTGAAAATTCGTGACCACAATTGACGCTTCTAAATATGATCTTCAATTCTCTCTCCAAACCCTCAGGGTTTACAATGCAAATTACAAATTTAAGTTGAAGATTGACAACAGCAAAATTCGAACAGCGACTACTAACTATGACACTGGAGATGCACACATCGTCTTATCCGATTGATGCACACATCATCGTATCCTACAATGCACACATCATTTTATCCCAAAGATGCTCATTAATCGGAAGTCTCCAAGATAAACCCATATTGAAACAAAGATTGCTAATTGGTGATGTTCGAAACAATAAAAAAGTTTTTAGGCCGATGATCGATGAAATAGAGGCCGATGATGATCGATGTTTGATCGGAGTGCATCTGTTACACTTTTTTTCCGTTTATCCCAATTACAACAACAACAATATTACTCAATCCCGCCGAGGGTGGGGTATATGGAAGGTAAAATGTAGACAGCCTTATCCCTACCCAAGGATAAAGAGACCGCTTCCAGAAAGACCTTCGACGGACTCGAAAATACGTACAAATAAATATAATGACTAAGTAATACAAAATAAAGTAATAGTAATTACAGCTAAAAAATCAATAGCCACCTGCATCAGCAACAACATAGGCAACATCAACAACATTAGCATCATCAAACATCATCTGAATCATCATCGGCATCGTCAGTCACATCGGTATCCAACAACAGCAAACAGCAACTGCAGCTAGCAAAAAAGACCGCAACAGTAACCAATAATAATAATAATAATAACAATAACAATAACAATAATAATAATAATAATAATAATAATAATAATAAAATGTCATCTATAACGATTCTATTTATCAACCCCTACCTAAGCTATCTATATATTTAATATCTCTATATACCTACTTAATCTATAAAACTAGATACACTATGCATTATCCACCCCGATTCTATCTAAATCCCCTACACAAAAACTATTTATTAATTATATAAAAAATCTCTATAACACCTACATATATAAATAATATCCAAAAATATTCTACTCATTCGTCCTAATTCTGCTCATTTGTTATAATTCTATCCCTCCACAAATTCCTATCTAAGGTCATGTCCTTTGTCAAATGAAGCTCATTCATATCGAACTTCAGTCTATCCTCCCACCTACGTCTAGGTCTACCCCTTATCCTCGAGCCATCGACAGTGAGAGTTTCCACTCTCCTAACTGGTGCCGTCGAAGGTTTCCTCCTAACATGTCCAAACCATTTAAGTCTTCCTTCTCTCAACTTATTAGTGATGCTTGTGACTTCTAATTCACCCCTAAAAGCTTCATTTGGTATCATATCCAATATTGTTTTACCACAAGTCCATCTTAGCATTCACATTTGTCATCCGCCAACACTCATCCGCCAATACTCTGATCCATATAACATAGCGGGTCTAATTGTAACCATATAGAATTTTCCTTTCAGTTTACGAGGAACTTTTTTTGTAACACCTGGTCAAAAAGTCAAATTTTTCGCGCCGAATTTAAACTTCAAATAATTTTATTTTCATATGCAATCACAACAAAGTATTCGAAAACTTTATATATATATATATATATATATATATATATATGTAATACGCAATAATTGTTTAATAATCACAATCGAAAGAACGCATAATAACGCGTTACATTTTTGTAATTCAAGTGAAATATTTTTATTTAAAATATTTACGAAATTATATAGACAAAATTATAAATTTAAAATATTAAATTTATATTACTATCAGGTACAAAAATACGGGTATTTTGTACTGTGGTTGGAGACCACAGTCCCCAAATTGGGGATATGAGTTTTGACAAAACCCAAATCCTCTCCTCATTCCATCTCATTTCATCATTTTCTTCTTCTTCTTCACCCACCTTTTCTCTCTAAAATTCACCAACAACAACAACTAAGAACAACAACTAAATCAACAATAACAACACCATCATTTTCGGAATCATCATCATCTCAAGGAAAAGTGCAGCAACAATGAGATCATCATCAACATCATCATTTTCATCTTCATCTTCTTCATCAAGTTCATCATCCTCCTCCTCACTCGATCTCTCAAATCGTAAGGAATCACCCACTTTTCTTTGTCATTTCTTGTTAAAAACACTTAATATATAATGCATTAACATTATATCAACAAGATTCGGCCTAAAAATGGGTTAGATCTTGGTTTTGGGTGAAAAATCGTCAAACAGTCCGTTATGTCACAGGGGACCAAAAACAGTGCTGCGACATAGCCTATGTCGCAGGTTATGTCGCAGGATGGATTTCGCTGCTTATGTCGCATCACTACGACACAAATCCTTGTGTCGCACTAAAATCACCGATGTCGCATGTAGCAACACAAAGCCTTATGTCGCATTAAATTGCGGATGTCACACTTGGCGACACAAACCCTTGTGTCGCAGAACCTTTTAGTGACACAGTTCTTACGTCGCAAAACACAGAACCTTGAAAACACATGATTTTCACTAAGTGTCGAAACTAAGATTTTGCCACTCAATTTTACTCCGAATTTGGATTTCTCGTGCGTTTTTACTACAGCAACATAATAGAAATAAAAATTTTCCAAGCTGACCTGGCAGCTCGACCCCAGCCAGGGGCTTTGCCCCTTGGACCCCACTACCAGGGGCGCTGCCCTTGGACCCCCGTACACGGTTTCCAAACCTGAACGACAAATGAATACTTACACAACTCGCTTAGACAAACTGATTTGTCTCGTACTCATATAACCTCACATGTTTAGGACACTAGGTGGTTACCCATCGGACGACGCGCGTATCGTAGGATCGCTAACTCCTCAGGTGAGTTCATAGCCCCACTCTTTCAACTGTTTTACTGTTTTCGGGGTGAGACGCATACTCAACTATTGTTTTCGAATTATAATAATAAACTTTTTTAATTCACACTTATCTATATTACCGTCATGTAATATGAAATGTGTAATACTTAGGAATTACACCCATCATACTGTCTTGAAACAAGATTAATACTTAACCTAGATAGGTTATAACCGTACACTGTTAGATTGTTGGCAAACAATTACCACTACATAACTTGACTAAGTTATCAATTATACCCGGACTATATTGTCACGGGGTAATGCTATCAAACTGTAACACCCGCCAAATTAGGACTTATAATTAGTGTCTAACTACTTGTACTTTCATGTATTTAGTTTTGTATTAATCTAAGTATATGAGGCTTTCGTGAAAATTACTTACACGCGTACGCGATTCGTCTAAATCATACACTTCCCAAATGGACGAAGTCTGATACAATTTAGATTGGACGTTGGTGAAAAAACTTTTAAATAATTTGGAATTAACCAAACAAACATTATTAGCTTTAATATATTGTGAGAATATATTACACATATCTAGTATCGTTTAAAACACTCCGAACGCGACGAGAGCACCCGAAATGCGCCTAGCAACAGAAAATAATTCAAGATTATATTTTTATAACTCATCATTAAGGATTTGGATAAAAATACTTCGGCTAAAAATATTTCAGATACACTTTAACATATAACGCGAAACAATGTTTAAACAACTACGGGATTCAACCGACAACGACTCGTGATATAAAATTTGGTAACACAAACCCGCGAGCCGGAGACCCGAGTTGGGTTGGCTCAGACCCGCAAACCCAGCCCCCAACCGACCCATGACCCACCCCTTTTTAGCTCCATTCTTCCCCCACTTCCTTCTCATTTACACCAAACACACACTTACACCTTTTTCCCTTCACCTCTCCCTACCAAATCTCCATAACTCTCTCTCTAAAAACTGAGGTAACAAGAACATCATCACCAAAATCGTTCATCATCATCATCAAGACACTAGCAAGGGGATCATCATCATCATCATCATCATCATCATCATCACCTCCTTTGATTTTCGATTTATTGGTAAGAAGCTTTAAAAACTCTTTTAAATTATTTAGGAAGCTTTTATTTACATGCTAGAACGTTTACTCAACGAAGATTTGCCCAAAAACCGACTTGAAAATGCATTTTCATAGATAAGTGTTCGAACAGCTCGTTCTGCGAACCGAGATCCGTTCGTCCTGCGAGGCAAACCCAACTGCGAACCGAAAACTGAACTCGCGAACCCAAATTGCGAACCGAACCCACCTTCGAGTTGACTTGCGAGTTGACTTGCGAGTCGACCTGCGAGTTGACTTACGAGTTGACCTGCGAGTTGACTTGCGAGTTGACCTGCGAGTTGACCTGCGAGTTGACCTGTGAGTTGACCTGCGAGTCGACCTGCGAACCGAACCTTGTGTTGCGAACCGAATTCAGTTCGCAGCCTACTGCCTTGCGAGCCGAACTCGGCTCGCACCGCGAACTCAATTCGCACCACTATTTCAGTCCAAAACCCGACTTGACCAATTTTCCGAATTTAAATCCCAGATACGATTTTTAATAAAACGATACACATAATAATAACACTCTCGGATTATTTTTACAAACCGTCACTAACGGGTCATACTTGTTTTCAAAATACAAACGGTTTACTAAACAAACACTTGGACACGTCCTAGTTGAGTGGACAACTAGCATGGGTGATCTTTTAAGACACCAACTCGTTTACTTGTTTACTTACAACCTTGTGCGTTTCGGACGCCAAAAGGTTGCAGGGTTCTGAGAATCGATACACAGACTTACAACCGCTTTACCTGGTTGATTACACATACGTATTTACTGGACTCAGGTGAGTCTCATAGCCCCACTTTTACTGTTTTACTTATGGGGTGAGATACATTGCTTATTTTCTTGAACACAAGTACGAACTAATCATTTTACTGTACGGGATTGCATGAGTTAATTACTTTTACGGAAGTCTCCCCATCATATATCGTTAGTTATGTACTTAAGCGCGAACACTAGTTAATGGATCCATTAGGGAAATGACCCTCCCCGCCCGGGGTAGTAGCGCTACCACGAACCGTTCTGTATAAACGGGCGACTATCATTCGTTACTTATGCTTGCTCAATTACGAGCATGTCACGGGAGCAAATTATTATTTACGGGTTAAGCTTCGATTATGAGCCTCATGGCAACGGTATAACTTACTTACTTTACAATTGCGGGATTACAAATACCTGATTTACGCCTGCGGGCCTTACTGATGAAACCTTGTGTTCAAATACTTACATTATTTACAAACCTGTGAGATTCACCAACATTCGTGTTGACCTTTTTAGCTTTGTATCTCAGGTACACAGACGGAGTAGAATTCCCTCAGGATACTAGCTAGAGTCGCATGATTTCTACCTTGCATTTAACGGAGATTCTTAGCATTATCTTTTGTATTTATTATGATTATGTAATAGAATCTCCCGCATTATACGCGGACTCTAGGGAACTTCATTTTGTAACCAGAAACGATATGTTTCAAACATTTTATGTATGGAAATGTAACTATTTACAAACGTTGCATATAGATGTCGTTTGCTTTACTTTTGTGCTGTGATATTTGATTAGTAGCACCCCAAAGCTTGCTTCCGCTAAACAGTGACATTGGGGGTGTTACACAAACACACTAGGACTGTTTAGTTCAACCTACCCAAGACAACAATTAGACTTTTACAGGATTAGTCTTCCTCTTAGGAGCTAAAACTACCCATATATATTCCAGGACTTTTAAATTGGAATTGAACTCAAGTAAAAAACAACCAAAGATCTCAATATACTTGCTAGGCTGAGGCTAGGAGTATACATTAGAAATATACGTTAGTATGGATTTCTTATACTACTACCAAAACAACTAGGTGATGATTAATCATACCTAAGCTTATTGCAACACAACACATAGTTAAGTACTGTATATACATACTTAGCTACAATAAATCAATTTCATGTGCCACATGATACCCTATCTGAGGTATTTATTGGTTCAACTTATATATGTATATATATATATCTATATATATATATATACATACATGCTTGTACTTCATCTCGAGCACTTGGTGCCACCTACAATTAAGTTATGTATATAGGTATACATACACGCATACAAACACAATCAAATTAGTCGGGCATGTCGTAGTACTGCCGGCTCTCATTTACATTAGTCGGGCATGTCGTAGTACTATCGGCTCTCATTTACACTAGTCAGACATGTCGTAGTACTTTCGGCTCCCAATTACTCAAGTCGGACATGTCGTTGTACTGTCGGCTCAATTACTCATGTCGGGCATGTCGTAGTACTGCCGGCTCAATTTCATACTTTGCTTGCGAGCAATTCGGTCGATGCCAGATAGGCACAAAACGATGCCACGGTAGAGTGGGCACAAAACGATGCCACGGTATTGCAGTGGGCACAAGTACGATATCGCGGTAAAGCGATACACTCAATGGATGGGCGAGCTTATGCTCGTGATCCACACACTTATACGGATGGGCGAGCTTATGCTCGTGATCCGTACAATTAACGGATTGGCAAACTTTCGCGCGAGGCCGTCAACTCAGTATTTGACTAAATACTCAATCATAGTCCGTGGGACTACAATTATGTTGCTGGATACAACACGCTATGCCAAGTGGCACACCAATTATTACACATCATCATATGACGTGGTCATATAATTACCCGATTGTCCTTAGGCATGTATTGCCTCACATTGATAGATTTACTTAATACCTGATAGGTATCCAGGCGCGGAATGCCTCAATGTTTATGTACTTAGGTATACATCACGGTCACTTAGGTATGAGATACCTTGTAGGATGAATACACATTGGTGTTATAACTCAATACAATACATATCAAAATCGTAGATTTTAACTACTTTTCAAAACACATAAGGTTTTATACTTTATGTTTCAACTGACAATCCTATGAACTCACCAGCTTTATAGCTGACTCGTTTTAGCATGTGTTCTCAGGTGCCCAGCAGGATTAGGATTGTTACAAGCTTTGCTATCTCGAGTCGCATGTTTTCAAACAACTGAATTTCTCTGCATAACTTTTGTTTTACAAACTATGTATTGAAATTATTTTGCGAACTCGCAACTTGTATACACTTTATTTTGGAAATGTATAACTATTTTCAAACGTCTCATTTAGAGTCGTTCATTATGTACCTTTGTGCTTGTAATATTTGATTTGGTAACACCCGACTCGATCGCTTCCGCAACCCGAAATTCGAGGGTGTTACATTTTTTGTCACACATGACGCCTGTCACTGCTCTCCACATCAACCACCCAACCTTAATCCGGTGAGTCACGTCCTCGTCGGTTCCCCTATTGTTGTTATTGATGGATGTTTTTTTTTTTATGAATCTAGGTTGTACATCTAGCTATGTTCAAGAATGCATCCTTTTTCATTGTTTTGCAATCTAATTTTTTTGCTCATCTCTTCACTAAATGTACATCTTCATTGTTCATCTAATTTTTCTGTTCATCTTCTCACCATCAATGAAAGAAGAATCAGATGAACAAATGGTATTTTTTTTTCCGTGATTGAAATGGCAAGATTAATAACAAAATAAAAAGGAACTTTTATTTTTCTAATTTAGCAATGTAACTTGTTTGATTAAAATATCAAATACAGTAAATTGGATGTGCGATTAAATTTTTTGAGGAAAGGTGTTTTTTTAAAAAGATGAGTAGCAGCGACTATGGCGATGTTGAATGAACAATTCATCAAAATTACTTTAATGCCCATGTTCTTATTGTTCTTATTTGTGAGGTGTTCTCACTATAACTTTACCCTATATATATATATATATATATATATATAATTATGATACAAATTAATATGAAGCTATTCTCTTATTTGGATTACAATACATTACTCGAAACCAAACCTTACTTTAAAGACCCATATTTTATTTGGTTTAGATTACGAGTTAAATTATAAATTTGAAAAATGTTGGTGCAAATTTTGTAACAAATGATTTATGGTGTCCATCTGAATTGAGAGCAATAGTCATGAGGGAGTCTATTAGGACATATTATGGTGACCATCGCTATATAATTCAAGAACGAGCCTAAAAGACCATGGAACTGCGATGCGAAAACAGATCCCAGGTCGCAAGGCATTGCGATACGAGATGAGATCTGGGTTCGCAAGGAGCGTAGCGAACTGAGATGGTTTGTCAGATCTAGGTTCGCAGAAGAAGCCCAATCGTAGAAGAAGCCCAAGCCCAACAAAGTTAGGTTTAGGGTTTTAGTATAAATAGAGGTCTTAGATTTAAGGTTTCAGTTGATGATTTAGTTGCTACAGTTTTCATCGTTAGCCAGAGTCATGCATGTGTCTAGGCTAGTCTAGTTGATTCAACCCTTTGAATCATAAAACGTATACTCTTTTGGTATTGTAATCATTAGGTTATTGTAATCAAATAATTTATTAATAAATGATTTATCTTTATCAAAGTGTTTATCTCCTATTCATATCGTTATTCAGTTCGTATTCGTTCGCATATTGTTTATAATCGCAATGATTAGTTTATGAGAATTATGCACTCGTAAACTAGTAATCGGATCCCGGGTACGCATTTATATATACGTATCAACAACATGGGGAATTTACAGATCCAACCATGCTCTGATACCACTGTTAAATTCCCCATGTCGTTGATGCGCATATATAAATGCGTACCCGGGATCCGATTACTAGCTTACGAGTGCGGAATTCTTGTAAACTAATCATTGAGATTAAAAACAATATGCGAACGAATACGAACTGAATAACGATATGAATAGGAGATAAACACTTTGATAAAGATAAATCATTTACTAATAAATCAGTTGATTATATTAACCTAATGATTACAATACCAAAGGAGTATACGTCTTATGATTCAAAGGATTGAATCAACTAGACTAGCCTAGACACATGCATGACTCTGGCTAATGATGAAAACTGTTGCCACTAAATCATCAACTGAAACCTTAAACCTAAGACCTCTATTTATACTAAAACTCTAAACCTAACTTTGTTGGGCTTGGCCTTCTTCTGCGATTGGGCTTCTTCTGCGAACCCAGATTTGACAAACCATCTCAGTTCGCTACGCTCCTTGCGAACCCAGATCTCATCTCGCATCGCAATGCGTTGCGACCTGAGATCTATTTTGCATCGCAGTTCCATGGTCTTCTAGGCTCGTTCTTTAATTGTATAGCGATGGTCACCATAATATGTCCTAACAAAAACTCAACCGAATCTCCAAAACCCGAATAACCGACCAAATAACAAAAATATCGTATTTTTTGTTGGGAAACTAAATAAAAACCCTTTTTTAAGGGGTATAATTCATTTTGCCCTTTTAAAATAAAAATTGTCGATATGCCTTACTTGGGCGCAAGTCGCACAATGCGACCAGCGACCCAGTCAATGTGATTTGCGACCAAGGAATCACCTAGTAAAAGACAAGCAAACAAAGCTCGTTGTCGGGGATAAAATCCCGACGCAAGTCGCAGGTATGCGACCTGCGACCTGAGCCGCCACGGAAGTAAGGAAGGTGTTATATGGAATATGGTTGGATTATAATTAAATTTAATATATTATATGTTTCGTATTTAATTAACGTATTGTTTTCGTTTTTCTTTGATAACTTTTTATACATATTGTAGAAAATAATTTTAAATATATATCCATGATCAATGTAATTTTATCTACATTTCGACATAAATTTTATCATCATATGTTATGTATTTAGCGAAAGCAATTTTTAGTCTCAAAATTAACTTTTTTTTATATCGGAATGTAGATAAAAACAAACTGATCATAATGGCATATTTCTATGTGTGTAGTGTAATATATAAAGGTGGGGCATAACATGGCAAAGGAGGGGTATATTTAGCCATGGTACGTGATAAATATACCTTCTTTATATGTTACACTACACAAATCTAAATATACCATTATGATCAGTTTATTTTTCTCAACATTCCGCCGATATAAAAACAAAGTTAATACTTTCGTTAAATACATAACATATGACGATAAAATTTATGTCGAAATGTAGATAAAATTACACTGATCATGAATATATATTCGGAATTATTTTCTACGTTGTGTTAGGGGTGTTCAAAATATTCCGAAACTGGAAAACCGTACCGAAAACCGGTTGAATTGAACCGAATTTTGGTTAACCGATCCGATTTTTTTTTCATTTTTCGGTTTCGGTTAACCGAACCGGGGTTTTTTCGAGTTTTTAGTTTCGGTTTCGGTTCAAGATTTTGGAATAGACATGATAAACGATTAACCGGAAAAACTGAAAATTTTATATGTAGTTTTTAATATATGTATATACATTGTATATTTTATATTTATAATATGGATATTTACACTGCTATTTTGAATTAATCATTTATATTTCTTTTCTACTCATTTTACGTAGTTTACTAACTTAAAATTGGCCTAATATAGTTGTCATTACTACTTAATATTGTATATACATTGTATATTTTATATTTATAATATGGATATTTACACTACTATTTTGAATTAATCATTTATATTTCTTTTCTACTCATTTTACGTAGTTTACTAACTTAAAATAGGCCTAATATAGTTGTCATTACTACATAGTTCTAATTATATACGAACGAATAACGTACGTATAACATTAATACACAATTATAAAGAGTAAAATGGTTATCGTTCGATACTTTTATTATCAATATATTTCAAATATAGTGAACATTTCTTAATAAATGTATATTTATGTGTTATTAATTACTTTTTAAATAAATATTAATTAAAAAATGGTTAATTTGGTTAATCGATTAACCGAACCGAAAAAGCGGTTAACCGAATTCCGGTTAACCGAATTTTTCAGTTTCGATTTTGGTTCAAGAATATGGCGAACCGAGACTCCGTTTAATCGGTCTCCGGTTAACCGAGTCTCCGGTTAACCGTCCATGAACACCCCTATGTTATGTATAAAAAGTTATCAAAGAAAATCGAAAACACTACGTTAATTAAATATGAAACATATAGTATATTAAATTCAATTATAATCCAACCATATTCCATATATCACCTCCCTTACTTCCGTGACGGGCGCCGGTCGTAGGTCGCATCCCTGCGACTTGCGTCCGGATTTTATCCCTGACAACGAGCTTTGTTTGCTTGTCTTCTACTAGGTGATTCCTTGGTCGTAAGTTGCGTTAACTGGATCGCAAGTCGTATTGTGCGACTTGCGCCCAAATAGGGCATATCAACAATTTTTATTTTAAAAGGGCAAAATGAATTATACCCCTTAAAAAAGGTTTTTTTTTATTTAATTTCCCTTTTTTATTTATCAGCTAAAAAACCCCCTTAGAAATGGTTAAATACCAAATAATATAAAATAATTTCTTTCAACTACAACGGATTAATTTTTAACATTCACATGTTCATTTAATGATCTATCTGTTCTGATAAATCTAATCTAATCATTTTCCTTCGAAAGCCCTCTTCATAGAATTTATCATCGTCATCATAATTCATCCCCATTTCTTTCTTTGGGCATCAGGTTTTGGGGGTTTTAAGCTTTCACTAATTTGTTTTCTCAATTGTTCATATCAATTGAAAATTAAATTGATAATGGCTTCACATTTAGATCAATGGGAGAAAGATCCATTCTTTTCTGCTGCTGAAGAAGTTCAAGAATCTGCAGATAGGTATAATAATCACATTTTCTTTCAAGATTCCAATTTAGGGTTTTATTTGTTGTATCTAAATTTATGAATTTTTTTTTATTAATTTAAAATGTTTAAAATGTTTTGAAATGAAGGATGGAATCAAAATATAGAAGATTAATGAATGCTTCAAAGGAAAATTCTTCAGATGCTCTTCAAACAGATTTACAAACTGCTCTTGGCACCACCAAATGGCAGGTACCCCATTTTGGTTTCAATTCATGTTAATATATTGTATAATTAACTATCAATGATCCTCTGTTAGATTAAGAATTCAGGTTAGGATTAGGCCGAAACCGAATAGTTGAAAATATTGAAACTGAGAGTGAATCGTATAGAAGCTGGTTTGGTATCGCCTTAGACCCAACATAATCTTTTAATCTGGTTATTAAAACGTAATATATTTGCCTAAACGACGTTTAATTAATAAAGAACCACTTTTTCCTAATATCATGGACCGGGAACCACGTCCGTGCATTATCGGACCAGGTTTGATCCAGGCTGGTTTTGGTTAGCCTTGACGGGTTTGAACCAAGTTTTCCTTTTAGCAAGATAAAAAAAAACCCGTTGTTCATCGTGATTAAATGGTCATTTTGTTGCTTTTTGGAGTTTGATGAAATGCTACTTTGTCTGATATTGTGTATGTTGGTGAGCGTCTGTTATTATGTGGTAGTTTGTTGTGAGATTGATTTTTGTAAAATCGTTGCAGTTGGAGGAATTTGAAAGGGCGGTTGTTTCAAGTTATGGCAAGAATTCCACGGATGATACAAAAGACAGACATCGTGATTTTATTAGTGCAATGGAGAATCAGGTTTCGAGAGTTGAACGTTCGTGGAATGATTCAGGTGGTTCTTTAGGGAAGCCACCACGTCCATGGGTACGTCTTGATGAAGGAGAGCGAAAGGAACTTGCATTGTTTCTTTCAGGATCAACAACATCTGGTGATGAAAAGCCTGCAAAACCTCGATTCAGTGATGAACAGAGGGGAAGAAGGAAACAAAGGGTATGATTTGATGACTGCATATTAGAGGTGGCAATTTGCACCCATTTACTCACCAATGTGTCGAACAGGTTGAAAGTCAAGTTGCCTAAAAATTATTTTTTTAGTATATATTGCATACAACATCGTAAATTATTTCTTCCCAACAATTATATTATGACCCTAAAAATATCGTTTTTAATTCATTGGTTATATATAAAAGTGGACCAAAAGATGTTTGCGGGTCAATCTGACCCAGCCCGACGCTTTTTCATCTGTACAAAATGCCACATTTTGAACTTCAATAGAAGGCCCATTATGAACTGTAAAAAAAGGTCCCAAACTTGACTGTAACATAGTGACCCATTTTGACCTATAAAAGAATGACCCAGTTTGACCTGTACAAAGATTACCCAGTTTGACCTATTACGCAACCCATCGAAGAATTTGTCTCACTCATTGCAGTGTGGTCAGGTGGGGCCTAAAGAGGACAAATTTTCGGGTCATAGAAGAGCGGCAAGTGCTAGTGCTGATATCGGTTCTTGGAAGATCATTGTAGATGATGAAAATGTTTCTCCTCATGGGAAAGTAGAAAACCCCCCTAGAAAGATGCCGAGTTTTTCGGGCCTTTTAAATACATTAGAGTCTGCATCAAAATTAAAGTGGCCAAAGAATGGTTACAGGAAACTAAGCCAAGATGCTGATCCTAGACTATCAGAGACTTGGCCTTTGACCAGAGTGAGTGTCAATGTCTTATTGAAACGGATTAGATATTGATCATGATTATTTATTTATTTTTTTCTGATAAGGGCATTGAGGAATGCAATGGAAAGAGTAAGAGTAGCCCAGAACATTGTGACGACCAATATGATAAACGACTTCATGGGTGGTATGGTGTTATTCAAAGACTGCTTCAACGGTTATGGTATCATATGCTGTATAGTCGGCACACCCAAATGATCTTTTCGGTTCTTGTTATTGTTTGTTTGCTTGGTGAGTTTGTTTTCCTATTTACGAACTTCTTTACTAATCATCTAGACACTTCAATCTTATGCTTTATTCAATTCAAAATTCTAAAGTTGGCTTATGTCTTATTCGTCTGTTTGCAGCTTTAGTTGTATTTCGTTTGATATAAAGAGGAGATGCAGACATATCAGCTGCATCAAATGCGAAAAGGGTCTGTACCGTTAGGCAACTTGGTAGAGGATACACGTCGTTTTGTTATATAACATTTTTTGGATATAAATATTAGTTTTGTTACAGATTAGAAGCTGCATTTATCAGCTTAATCCAATTTTGACACCCTTCATCAGCATATGAATTGTAGATTGTACAAAATCTGTTCCTGTAAGCTTTGCGTCATGTAATGTAAACTGTAGCTACTTTTGACACTTTGATACACCTATCTGTATGGAAATGGTGTGCAATGTCTGCATGTTACATACATAGTATGTCTAACAAATTTCACAGCCTATGCAGCAATATTTCACAGTTCACACTAATTAACAAGTGACTAGATAATTTGCAATTTTTTCTTCCTGCAGACTTCTGAAAATCAAATGGCAAATGATGGGCTCTATAATTCTATTCATCTTACTCATACAAATATTATAAAGTAAACAAATTGAATGGTCTAATTCCATCTGACATACAAAGGATATAGTGACTGCTCAAGATGACTTTGTAGCTTTTGTTTCAGTTTTCTTATTGAAATCGACACCCTGAAAAACAACCTGAGAAGATCGGTACTTGCTACCAAATCCTGTGCCGAATCCCCATCCAAGGCCTAACCCAACTCCACAGCCTCCACCTTCAATAAAAAAAATGATGATACACTAAATAAAAAATGTGTTTTATGCAGAAAATGCAAGAATAAAGAAAATCAAACAAAATGAGCAGATCGGGCAACAGGTCAAAATGAATTGGGTAAAAACGAATACTTTTTTATACCAGTCAAAATGGGTTGGTTCGGTCAAGGTCAACCCGTAAGAAAACTTCTCTTTATCCATTTAGTTGCATTTTAGGTGATTAATGTACCAAATATGATCATAACACCCAAATAAATTTCAAGCAATCCAACTTTCTTTAGTAAAAGCAATTTAGAAAGGTTTCTATGCATTTACATTCAGATGACTTTTCCAATTTGACCCATTCAATCCGTTGGATCATTAAATACAAAACACAACCAAAATACATCAAATTTCGTATAGATATTGCCACGTCTAAATCAGAACAATGTTCTATGGAAGTAAAGCAGTGTTAGATGACACACCTGCACCGAGACCTAGAAAATTCAACGGCATACCTGAATCACATACAATATCAATTAGCAAACCGAGTTGTGACCGGATCAAACCAAGTACACATCTTTTATTCACAAATGACTTATTTCAAGATAAAACAACATAACCTAATTGATGTCTACATATTTAGCTTCTCTTTAGTTCAAAATAGTACCACACAAGCATTAAAAAAAATAAAAAAATCCTATGTCACAGCAGTTTTTATCTGCCAAAACAACGATTTCCATACTTATAAAGCATAATTATATTCATATCATGGATCACTATTATACATAAATTTAATAAAATTAAAGTGAGGGAGAAATGTGACCTCCAAAACCCCATCCAACGCCGAAACCACAACCAACTCCAAAACCTAAAAAAATTAAAGCAAACCCACAATTATTAAAAAAAAAACCACAATTATATGTATCATGGATCAATACATACATATATTTAATTGATTACCGAATCCAACACCGGTTCCATCGAAATTTGTAAGCACCATCCGTAGCTATCTATTAATCGCCTGATTTTGCAAAATAAACCCCTGTTTTCGTTTACACAAGAAACGAAAGAATTAATTTTTCTGATAAAATAATTATCGTTTTAGTCCTACAAGTTTTTGTTTTCCTACTTTAGCACCACTTATGTTTTGGTTATAGCCTTTTCGCTTTAGGTTTTAGAGTTTCATAATTTCTCGAAATTTATACATATTTTAAACTTCAAAACTTTCTATTGTAATTATTCAAGTTTTAAAATTATTTATTAGTTTTTTTTTTCAGTTTTGAGATCGGAGGGGAAGGAGTATATAGGAGAGCTAGGAGGGGCATGTTCATCCTCACCATTCATTTCAAAATCAATGGTCAAGATCATGCCATATCACGAGGGTTACTTTGCAATTATTTTGGATAGAGGGACTATAATGAAATTTATTTAAAATATGATCAAAGATGTAAAATGTGAACATAATTTTAGGTCACTTTCATTTTCACACTCTCTCTCTTCATAAAACACACACAAATCCTCTCTAACTCCATCTCTCTCATCACAAATCACATACCACCACCTCCATCCACCACCACCTCCGTCCACCTCCATCGTCCTCCGTCCACCACCACCACCTCCGTCCACCACCACTTCCGTCCACCATCACCTCCGTCCACCACCACCACCAATGCCTCCATCACCACCACCGCGTTGTGACCGGAAAAAGAGGCGGAGAAACGACGGCGAATTTGTGGTCGGAAAGTTGAGATGTGAACCACCACCGTTGGTGAACCGGCCTCCATCGGACGTAACCAACCGTGATCATTCTTCATCTTCTCCGCCACTCCACCGCCACCACCTTCGATCCACCACCACCGCTCCAACGGCAACACCGCCGCTCAATCGTCACCACCACTTACGTTATCATCTTTATTACCATCTTTATTTTATAAATCTAGACTTGAAAATTCATAGATCTAGATCTAAAAAGTAGATCTGAAAAGTAGATCTACTTTTTAGATCTAGATCTACTTTTTAGATCTGAAAAAAAATCAACTGCATCCTGCTTTTTTTAACTGCATCTTACAAAACTGCATCGTAATTTTAGTTGACATATATTTGTACTAGTACTTATTTACTGCATCTTGTATTTTGTTGCTGCATCGTAAATTTTGTTGATATATACTCCGTATTTGTACTAGTACTTATTTACTGCATCTTGTATTTTGTTACTGCATCTTATGTTTTTTTAACATTTTTATCCTACAGGTTGATTTACCAGTACTTGTTTATTGCATCTTGTATATTGTTATTGCATCTTATGTTTTTTTAGTATTTTATGTGTTGTAATAAAAAAACTACTAGTACTTTATTTACAGCATCTTGTATATTGTTACTGCATCTTATATTTTTTTTATCATTTGTATGTGTTTGTATATATCGGTATTAGTTCTTGAGTTTATTAGTAGTAATTGTTTACTGCATCAAGTATATTTGTTACTGCATCGTGTGTATTTGTTACTGCATCTTACGTTTTTTAGCAATTTAACTGAATCTTGCATATTAGCAAGTTTTCTGATTGAAAAAATTATTTAAACAATTTTTTGATATTTTCACAGGTAGTTTTTTGGGCAGGTCCAAAACTTTATCATAATTGCAAAATAGTCTATGCCCTCCCTTCCCTCCCCCTTCCCTTCCCCTATGAACCGTTCCCTTTTTTGCATGTTATCGACTACATAAATTGACACCTTTTTCTTAAGTCTCATACATGATAATAAGTACAAAAATACAATAAAAAAATTAAAAACTTAGGGTGCGTTTAGTTGAAGAAAAATGGGGTGGTTTTTCGGAAAAATTTTCTAAGAAAATTGAAAAATTAGAAAACGCGTTAAAAATGAGTATTTTCCAGAAAAGTTTTCCAAGAAAATGGAAAAACCACTTTTCCATGTTATAACTAGGAAATGGAAAACAATGATTTCCACTTCTCCACTTTTTTCTTTATATTACTCCTTCCACTTTTCCAATTTTTTCCAAACCTTTTAAGCTTAACTAGTTTTTCCAAAATAGAAAATCAATAACATTTGAACACATTTTTCAAATTTTCAACACTTTTCTAGAGGATGAAAACTCTTTTCATTTTTTAGAAAATTTAAGATGGAAAATTTTAAAAAAATTTCCACAACTAAACGCACCCTTAATAACTTAGATGTTTGAAAAATTGGATACTTACAAAAATAAAATAAACTTACATGCACTCTCAAAGTATAAACCTGTATTTTATTTTTCAAACCACATGATGATTACTACACGACAAAATAGGATAAAATAGACGAGTAATATGATTACTACACTTAGATACAGTACAATATGCATTTTAGATAAAATTCTCAAAGTTCTTTGGATCCCTCTTTATAGTCTTGGCAATTCCACAATACAATTTTCCAACTTTGAACCATGACAATGCAAACTTTGAACTCTTCATGTAAGAGCTCTTACTAGGAACATGCATGTTGATAGGGATGCCTAAAGGCTAAAGTGTTGTTTGTGAACTCTTGTGTTGGTGGTATCTTGCAGATATTACTCGTCTTTGTAAACCTAAATTATAAAAGAATGTCAACATTTTTCTCTTTTACCCCTCAAAAATCAGACTCTTATATTAGAACCAATTTATTAAACAACATATAAAGTGGTAGTACAAAAACATGAATTACTATACATTAAAGGGTTAATATACAAATATGTTAGTGTACTTTACGAAAATATACATATGGGTTACTAAACTTTAAAAATGTTCAATTTGGTTACTGTACTTGTAACACATGTTCAATTAGGTTACCAAACTTTCGACATAGTTCAATTAGGTTACTGTACTTGTAAAAATGTACTTAACAATGTGCAATTGGGTCACTAATCTTTTTAACCAAAATTAAACAAAATAGACGGGATGACACTTTTTACAAGTATAGTAAATCAGTTGAACATTTTTAAAATTTAGTAATTCAGATGAACATTTTCAAAAAGTACATTGACCTATTTGTATATTAACCCTACATTAAACAACACATGGGTATTATCAAAAGGGAAGTATTATTTTTCATTTTTACTCCTTGATGAATATTTAGTAATGCAAAATAGGTGATATATTTGTGAATGAATATATATGACAAAAAAAAGGATCTACTTCCTTTCCATTCCTTTCCCATAAACTCATACCTCATTTTTGCTCGTGATATGATGAATATTTTGCAGTGCAAAATAGGTGAAATATTCATCAATGAATATATAGGACAAAGATTGATGTAACTTTTTCCCTTTTTTTGGATTTTGAAAACAATGATGATTACATTTGATAACAACGAGTATCACATGTGATACCAACATAGTGGTATCCAAGTATCACATGTGATGGTAAATTATACCACTTGTAAAAACCACTAAAAAATTCAAAAAAAACAAAAATCGTCAAAAGTATATCATATGTTAGATCTCTAATCGAAGATAAAAAAGATCTTATGGTGCAATTTTTTTGTATTTTTACTTATTCATTTTCTAAATATTTAAATTTTAAAAACATATAAAAAGTAAGGTTAGATCAAAATGAACCAAAGTGATTCGTTTTCTCATTCTTTAAATCGATCAGCTCAATGAAAGTAAGGTTACTAAGAATTTTATTTTCATTTAAATCAGCTCTTCGTAGAACATAACTCAAAACCACAATCCCAATAGGTTTTTACTTTTTAGTAAATAAGCTGAAAGGTTTGTCCTTATAATCATTTTTTATTCTATGGGATTCACACAATTATTTGGTGATCTTTTACATTTATCGCTAATACCCCCCTTCAAGCAAAGAGGTGGTGGTCCAACACGAAGCTTGGCATGGAAATGTTCAAATAGAGGGCGCGGAAGACTTTTAGTAAAGATATCTGCCAATTGGAGCTTAGTTGGAACAAACCGAGTGTATAAATGGCCAGATGAAACAAGCTCGCGTACAAAATGATAATCAATGTCAATATGCTTTGCTCTTTTATGAGAGACTGGATTTTGACTTAAGAAGATGGCACTTCGATTGTCACAAAGAATCGTTGGTCGGTCAGGAGGCAAAGCATGAAGTTCACGAAGAAGATGTGTGATCCATACAATTTCAGCAACCGTGTTTGTCATGGCACGATATTCAGATTCACAACTTGAGCGGGACACCGTGGGTTGCTTTTTGGCACTCCAAGAAACAAGATTACCACCTAGAAAAATAGAGTAGCCATATGTAGAGCGTCTAGTTTCAATACAACGAGCCCAATGTGCATCCGAGTACCCGACAAGGGAAGTGGTAGGAGGATGTTGGAATGATAGACCGTATGAAATGGTGCCTTTAACATATCGAAGAATCCGTTTAACTGCCTGAAAGTGATCTTTAGTGGGAAGATGAAGAAATTGACTAACTTGATTAACGGCATAAGATAGATTCGGGCGAGTGATTGTGAGATATTAAAGTGCTCCAACAAGAGACCTATACAAAGTAGGATCCGAAAAAGGAGAACCAAGACTTGAGAGTTGCTCGGTAGTAGTGAGGGGCGTACCCACAGGTTTGGATTCCAGCAAGCCAGCTCGAGCAAGAATGTTTTGAGCGTACTTTGCTTGACTTAGAAAGAGCCCGGTATCGGTGTAAGTAACTTCGAGTCCCAAGAAGTAGTTAAGTTGACCAAGGTCCTTATGGAAACTTCATTATTTAAGCAAGGTATGAACTTGCTAATGATCTCTGTATTATTCCCCGTAAGAATAATATCATCAACGTAAACTAAAAGGTATATTATACAAGAATCTCGCTTGAAGATAAACAAAGATGTATCAGCTCGACTACATGAGAAACCAAGATGAGTAAGAAATTTACTAAGCCGTTGAAACCAAGCACGCGGGGCTTGCTTGAGACTGTATAATGCTTTTTTTAGACGACATACGTGATGAGGAAAACAGGTGTCAATGAAACTTGGTGGTTGTTCCATAAAGACAGTTTCAGTGAGGTGTCCATTCAAGAAGGCATTTTTGACATCAAGTTGATGAAGAGACCATTTATTTATAATGGCAAGGGATAACACAATGCGAACCATAGAGGCTTTTACAACCGGACTAAACGTGTGAGAGTAATCCAATCCTGGAATTTGAGTGAAACCTTGAGCCACTAAACGTGCTTTAAATCGTTCAACTGATCCATCAGACTTGTATTTAGTGCGGAACACCCATTTCGAGCCAACAACGTTTGATGATTTTGGTCGAGGAACTAGATCCCAAGTATCATTAGTGCGTAGTTCTGTCATTTCTTCGTTCATGGCCATAAGCCACTTAGGATTTTTGGCTGCCGATTTGAAACCTTTAGGTTCTTTATTAGCAAAAAGAGAAATGTGAAGTTTATTGTTAATGATATGAGCAAGATCAGCAACATGCTTGGGTTTGAAGATTCCATTTCGAGAACGAGTGATCATGGGATGTACCGAGGAAGTTGTTGAGTGTTGACTGGTGGAACTTGGCTGAACCGTAGATGTGGCTGTAGATGGTGGCAAAGTGGACTGCCCAATTACAGAAAATGGTTCCGAGTGATGCGAAGAAGCTTGCCCGACAACAGATGGGACTGGAACAGACCCATCACAAAGTGAGCAAGGGTCTTGAGTTGTATGATGATCATGCAAATTGGGTTCGGAAGTAGCAGGTCCCGTTACTAGGGTTTGATTGGACTACCATTCGGGTTGAACTAAATACTTCTTCAAAGTTGGAAAATAGCAATTTTGCAAGGTCCACTGTTGGCAATTTCCTAGAAAAAGGGAACGTGATCTCATCAAATTGAGCATGCCGCGTAGTATATATACGCGAAGTCGAGAGATCCAAGCAACGATACCCTTTATATTAAGTGCTATATCCAATAAATACACATGAGATGCTTCGAGGAGCCAACTTGTGTGCTGAGTAGTCTCGTAAATAAGGAAACACACGACACCCAAAGGTTCGAAAAGTGTCATAATTTGGCTTGGTGCCAAACAACATCTCAAATGGAGTTTTATAGTGTAGCACTTTAGATGGCAAACGATTGATAATGTAAGTGGCGGAACTAAAAGCATCAACCCATAATGAAGCAGGGGCGTGAGCATTAAATAACATAGCAAGACCCGTTTCGGTGATATGGCGATGCTTGCGTTCAGCACGACCATTTTGCTGAGGCGTGTAAGGACAAGAGAGACGATGATGAGTACCATTTTCCATAAGTAGATTTCGGACACGATGATTTAAAAAATTCAGTGCCACCATCACTTTGAAAGCATTTAACTTTGCATGAAAACTGCGTTTGCACAAAATTGAAGAAGGGTAATCACATTAAAAAAATTCAGATTTCACCTTTAATGGATAAAACCAAGTAAACCGAGAAAAGTCATCAACGAAAATAACATAATAAAGATATCCATTTGTAGAGACAATGGGTGTCGGTCCCCATAAATCACAATGTATTAAATCTAAAACATGTAAAGAACGTTTCACATTATTCTCAAATGGTAATCTTTGGCTTTTAGAAAGCTGACAAGATGAACATATACTTGGTTTTGGCAAAATAGAAGTAACAGATAAATGTCCTAATTTATCTAGTAATGAAATAATGTTAAAAGCAACACGTCCCAATCTATTGTGCCAGAGCTCGTAAGAAGCACGAAGCCTTTTTGAGTGTATAGCCGCCATGAAAGCCTTTTGACCTCGCTCTAGCACATAAAGTCCATGCTCAAGTCTGTCTCGTGCTACGATTTCCCTTGTGAGTGGATTCTGAATAACAAAAGCATTGTTATAAAAATAAACGCCAACGGGATAATCTGATGTCAATTTACTTACTGAAAGCAGGTTCTTCGTCAAATGAGGGACAACAAGAACGTCTAATAATTCTATATCTTTAGAAATATAGGATTTACCAACATGAGAAACAGGTAAAACTTTACCGTTACCAATAGTGACATGCTCTATACCCGAGTAAGATGTAGATGAATCAAGATTTGCAGCTGATGGCGTCATGTGAGCAAAAGCCCCGGAATCAACGTACGAATCAGGAGAATTGTCATTGACATGACATTGAGCATGGAAAGCTTGAGCCAAGTTAGCATCGAGAGAAGGTCCGCGTTGAGCAAATGTAGGCAGATCTGGACATGTAGAGGCATAATGACCATCTTTTCGGCAAAGCTGACAATGAGGAGGGCAACGACCACGACCGCGTCCACCTGAATATCCGCCTCTAGCATAATGATTATTTCGTCCACGACCACGATTAGAGTAATTGTTTGTTGAGCGACTGTGTTGTGACACCCGCCAAATTAGGACTAGTAATTAGTGTCTAATCATCTGTTAATACATGTAATTAGTTCCTTGATTATGCTAATTTATGTATCCTTCTATATATATTGTTGAATATATATACACGTACGCGATTTGGCTAAATCGTGCATTTCATATCGGATGGATTCCGACTTAACTGGCCGTTGGTGAAATATTTCATGTGCAACGTAAATCTATTTTTGTGATAAAAATAGTCATTATTTACTTAGTATTAGTATTCTATAATAATATATGCGAAAAACTTATATGTTTGATATAAAACGTAACAAATACGAGAAAATGCACGAATCGAACCCGACACTCGAACGAAATCCAAAATATATTTTTGGTAACTCTAAATAAGTGTCTTATAAATATTTATTTAATCCATATGTCATCCACATATTGAGTATATACGCGAGAAAATCAAACAATAACAATACGTTCTAAAAACACGCGTTTGATGTCTAACCGACTAATGAAGGTAACCCGAATCGAGGAACGAGATTCACGAGCCCAACCCTCACTTGGGCTGACCCAAACCCACGACCCAAAGGCCCTTATTTGGCCCAAGAACCCAAAGGGACCAGCCCTAATTCACCCCATATAAAATCCACCTTAACCTCCAAACCCTTTCATTCACCACTTAACCACCATCACACCCTTATCTCTTTCCTCTCCATTTCTCTGAGATTTCCAGCCACAAAAACCGACCACCACTGCCACCCTAACACTCCCCCACGTCCTCCAAGGATCACCAGGCTTCACCATCGTCAACTAAACACACCCTTAGTCGATCTTAACAAGAAGGAAGCAAGGGAACTCACAAGAACGCACAGCAGCAGCACCTCTCACCATTTCGACTCTAGATCCGTTTTTGATTGGTATAAATCCCTCCTTTTTCCTTTGATTAACTTGGATTAAGTTTATAAACATGTTAGTGTTCCATTCCTACTGATTTATGTCCAAGATCTATGTTAAAAATCATTTGAACATGCTATTAACCGCCGGATAATAACACTACCCACTGGACAATATTTTAGATCGAATTAGATCGAGCATAAACGGACCAAAACTAAACGAAATCTAACGTTTCTTGAGCCTAAAATCAATTTTAAGAAGTCTAATTTTAAAATCTGTAAGCCTCGCGAAAATTGAAGTTCATTTGCTATTTTTAGTTACTGAAATAAAAATACATAGCAGATTTGATGAATCTGACCAGAATCTTGACCAAATCAAAAGGGTATATCTTCGGCTATGGAACGAATTAGAACTTGAAACCAGTGGGAAAAGATCAAAAATTTTGTTAGTTTTCCAAATCCTACTGGCACTTTTTGTGAAGTTTTGAAAAACTTAACTTATGACCAGATTGTTGAACATATGTAAAAAAAAAAGGGCTGTTTGACCCTTGTCCCTTTATAAATTAATATCACGAGTTTCGTTTGGCTAAAGAACATGTAAGAATATGGAAAGTAAAGCTAAGACATATATGAATATGTGAAAAAATTATCAGACCCTACATTAACCATTTGAGTGATCGTAAAGCAAGGACAAAGTCGAGTAATTTCGGAAAAACGTGAACATAAGTGACATTTTCATTTTCGGTTTAAAAACGACACTTGGAGGTCACCAAAGGTCACGAAACTTGTTTTCTATAAGTTTTGTAACATAATAAAAGTTGGGTAAAAGTTTCGGGTCAAACTGAGCATTTTTGACCAAAGCCTCATTTCGAAAACTCTAAATAGCCCGATTTAGCGACACTAACACTGAGTGTCGCCCCTATGTGACACTACCTAGCGACACTAACTTAGTGTCGCACTCAATGTCGCTACCTAGTGTCGCACCTTAGCGACACTGCCCTAGTGTTGCCTCTTAACTGAAATCCGCAGAACCCTTGCGACACTGACCTCAGTGTCGCTATTCAGTGTCGTATCTTAGCGACGCTACCCCAGTGTCGCATCTTAATTTAAATTCGCAGAATCCCTGCGACACTGACCTCAGTGTCGCAAACCTAGTGTCGCATCTTAGCGACACTACCCTAGTGTCGCCTCCTAATCGAAATTCACAGGATCCCTGCAACACTGACCTAGTGTCGCAACCTCTAGGAGTGTCGCATAGCAGTGTCGCATAACACAGAATGTACAAAACTACATTTCCTCATTTTAGCCTCAATTTCGCGCAATGTTTACTCAACTTTATACAATGCTACTCGAACTCGCAATACACATACATTGACTAGTATACAAGGAAATGAAACGAAACCTAATAATAATAACTTCGGAAACTATTATTACATACATAAACAATCACCAACGGGCCCCAAACATTTTTAATTAACACAACGATAACAAACATTGGACATAACTAGTTGAATGAACAACTAGCATGGATGTTCTTTCGAGACATCTACTCATATAACCCTATATGTCTAGGACATTAGAAGGTTACGGGTTCGGAGAACCTACTTGCTGATTTTAGCACACGGACATACGTTTATTGATTTAAACGCTTACTCTCAAGACTCAGGTGAGTCTCATGGCCCCTCTTTTACTGTTTTTCACTCAGGGGTGGGATACATTGCTCTATTTGTTTTACATATGAACGCAAGTACTAAAACCTCGATATGTACTACATGAGTTTTCACACTAATCATTTTTAAAGCCCTCCATAGCATAGTTTGGTAATACTTTTGTAGCGTGAATGTTAGTGTATGGTACCATATGGGATTGACAATCCCCGTCCGGGTTAGCAAGCACTAACTGGTCAAACGGACGCATTATCATTTATTCATACGAGTGTAGATTAGGCACTCGCAGAGAGGCACCCTCGATCAGGCACTTCATTGTGATCCTGACACCTGAGTTAAGCTCAGACTATGTGCTCATGGCTGTATATACACTCATTTATTTATTTGCTTCATTGCAAATCATGGTACTAAATCTTGCGGTTCCTACACATTGCTTTATTATACAAACTGTGAGTTCACCAGCGTTAGCTGACCCTTTTTAGCATGTATCTCAGGTACCCAGCAGTAGATTTGGACTGCCCATCAGGATGCATATTAGCTCGAGTCTCCATGCAAAACCTCAGAGATTTCATTGCATTATTAGATTTTGTATAACTAATTATGTTTTTAAATCTCTCATATTACGAACACGAGCTAATGTAACCAGCTTAATTGATGTAAACTTTTGATTTATCTATGTAATGTTTAAAACGACGCATATAGAGTCGTTCATTATATACCTTGTGTGTTTTGATTATTGATTAGTAGCACCTCAAAGTATGCTTCCGCGAAACTGTAAAATTTGGGGGTGTTACATGTGTTGAGCAGTGAATGCAGCTGTTGGGACAGTTGGGCTATGTACCGATTTAAGAAATAATTCATGACCTTCGGCTTGAGAAAGAAGATCGCGGAATGTGGGGCGAGGTTTAACAGCCCGTTGAGCGGTGGAAAAAGATTCAAAAGAGGCCCCGAGTCCACAAAGAAACCAATGGGATTTGTCCATATCATCAACTGGTTGGCCAACGACAGATAGTTGATCGCATAGAGATTTGAATTTTCGACCGAATTCGGAGACAGAAGAATCACCCTTCTGAAGTTGTCGTAAAGTATCACGAAGAGTTTGCATACGTTCTATCGAGTCATGGCTGTAAGCGGCCTCGAGTGCACACCAAACAGCACGAGCGGTTTTATGGCCGAGTGCTTCAGCCATTGCTTCTTCGGTCAGTGAACACTGGAGTATAATAAGAGCACGTTGATCAGCTTCTTCCCAAGTAGCGAACGCCGGATTCGGAGAAGACTTTCCATCAGTGACAATGGATGGAGAGGGATGTTCAATTGTTCCATCGATATAACCAGTGAGTTTTTGATAAGATAACAGAGGGAGAACTTGATTTCGCCATAAAAGATAATTAGAAGAAGATAACTTGATGGTCAACATGTGGAGTATTGTGTTAAGGCGAAGGGAAGTATCGGTGGTGTTGCTTGCCATGATAGAAGATTAGGAGTAGAATCAAAGTTAGGCTGATACCATGAAAGGTTTGTCAAAATCACCACACAAGGTGAGAAATGCATTCATCACTTTAAATAGTACAATATACGTACACACAAAGGAAATGATATACACATTATCTATTCCTATTTTATGGGATCCTTAGAATCATTTATTATTCTACGGGATCCACACAATTATTTGGTGATCTTTTACATTTATCGCTAATATAAGCCTCCCAAGTTGACATTTGCAATTACTTTTAATTTTCCTGTGGTTAGATGTTAGACTTTACAAAAAAATGAAATTGTCACCTTTTTTTATTCACTAAAGGCATATATCTGGTTGTAAATGTTCCAAGTAATATAAAACAAAATCATTCCTTAAGCATTGTAATTAATTGATTATCACATTGTTGCTAGACGCTTTTAGCTTTTAAAGACATTAATTCGACGAAAAATGTGTTCTTTATAACTTCGGTCTATGTCCTGTAGTTTATTGCAAAGGGACTCGATCTCAATGCAAGTAAGAGACAAGTATATATTTTGTCTAAAATACACATATATTCTAAGTAAGGGAGGGGCAATTACTAGTTTGTTTAAAGAAAATATATGGGTGATGATTTGTACACCAATAAATCTTTATATATATATATATATATATATATATAAAACAGAATATCATGGAGCAATCTGGACTTTAGATTGATTTCATTCATAAAGATCATACGGTTAAAATTATTTCCTACAAATTTTTACAATTTTTAAAATATATCCCCCACAACTATTGCAATTGGCATTTCCAGTACTTCCTTATTTTTTTAATCCTTATTATTTCTACATCTTTTTTTAATTTTAAATGTTTAACCACAACTATTGAAATTGGAACTTTCAGTACTTTTATATTTTTTAGTCCTTATTGTTTAAATATCACGACGTTTTAAGTGGTAATATATAAATAAACCAACCGTATTTGAAAATTTTATCTCTATAAATTAATTTACATGAAATTTTTTTATCAATATCATGAAACTAAAAACTGATCATCCATATAGCCATACAACCGTAATATGATGAATGCATTAAAGTTGTGACTAAAATATTTTATGAATTCAACTAATAGTTCCTTAAATAATATATATTAAGTTAAACAATAGACCTTATGAATTTAACTAATAGTTCCTTAAAACCTTTTGTTTCACAATTAAAAATAATAATTAAATAAATAAATAACCAACGCAATAAAAAAAACTTTTTGTTTCACATTAAAAAAATAACTAAATAAATAAATAACCAACGCAATAAAAAAGTCTTTTGTTTCACAATTACAAAAAAACAATTAGATAAATAAATAACCAACGCAATTCCACAAAAACTAAATAAAACTAAACAATAAAAAAAATGTCGGGTTCACAATGTCAAATATTACAATAGGCCAAATATAAAAATCCAAACCCTAATCACACCATACATCTATTTATATCTATTATATTTCACTTCCAATGTATTCACCAGTTCACCACCACTATTTCACAATGAATCTCAAGGGAGAATTCAAAGGTATGTTACATACATTTTTTATGGTATACATATTGTTTTAATTTACTTAAGAAATTTTGTATTTTTATGCTTACTAACAAAATTTTATATTTTTATATAAATATGTCAAAAAACACTCTACTGCACAAGATAATTTTTCTACCGTTAATAATGGAGGCACAAAAGGTTTATTTGTTTTACTATTCAAATTATTATTTCTTTGTTGTATATGAATTTGGACTGTCATATGCAACTATATACAAAAAAATCAACCCCACGTTAACGATCATACATCAAAAAGCGATACCTACTAATTGTCAAGGTTCAAACAATATTATACGTAAATTAATACAAATATTTTTATTACCATGTCTTCACACTATTTACTAATGTTGTGTATAAAGCAATTTAATTAACAAAGTCTTCATTTTTTTTTAGAAAAAGCGACAACTATTAATCGTTAAGGTTCAAACAATATTATATGTAAATTAATACAAATATTTTTATTACTATGTCTTCACACTATTTACTAATGATGTGTTTAAAACAATTTAATTAACAAAGGATTCATTTTTTTTATTTAGATAAAGAGCCTTTACACGGATGTAATGATTAACTAAAATAAAACATCTTCAAAGATGAAATTGTGCAAGATGATCAAAAAATAATGGCCAATTCGTTAAGGCCGACAATCTTATCAACCACATCCGATCACTTGGACATGACATTGACGACGACAACATTGTTGATGTAAACTTCTTCAATAAAATTTAGTCATTCCAACATTATTGATATTTTATCCAACATCTCAATTTACATATGCAATCTTTACCTAAATAATATATTTTTACCTAAATAATATATATCTAAACACAAGTAATTAGAAACTTACTGTCCGAACCAATATAACAATTATACTTTACTTTATGACTACTTTGCCACATGAACATCCATTTTGTATTCTTATTGTTTGTTAAACAAATATATTGGGAACTTATATTATACATACACATTAATTCTGTTACGACTCTTTCAAATGATCAACTTTTTTCTGTCTTTTTCAAAAAAGACAATACAACAACATAACTTTCGGATTCATGCAAACGACTCTTTTAAATTATACATATATTAATATTAATGAACTATGGTGAGGATACTACATAATTAATAACAAATGTATAAACAAAATTAAGAAGTTTGCGTTGTCGCGGGTCCTTCACCTAGTATTAACCATACACCACTAAAACTGTTTTACGGTGTTGAATAGTACAATAGAGTGATGCATAAAAATGGAGTATGACTAATATGTGGTGGTGTACAAATCACCACCCGAAATATATACTATTAAATTAAACTTTTCTTCTTGTTTATAATATAGTGTCACTTGTTGATTTGTCAACTGTCATGATGCAAAGCATAAACCTAGCTAGGATTAGGATTAGAATTACCTATAAATTAAAGAAGAAAGAAAAAGATCATTACTTTGATGCCGGCCGATTGAAGCATCTTGGTGCCAATATACCAAACCGTAGCCCACCATTGTTTCTGCATTTTTAATTAGCTTTTGAGGTGGCATTCTTTTTTTCTACAAACAATACTCAAAAGTCAAAACAAATTTAGCTTATCAACTGCTTTGTGTATAGATTTGGTAACAATTAACAAGAGCAAAGTTTGAAGTTTCACCACTTAGATTTGGACGTTTTCCAAGTCTCGTAAAAGATCGATCAAGTAAGATTATTACGTGAACTTAGAGTCTAGATCGAAGGTATTTGGTATGATCTTTTGATGGAAATGGAAATGATATTCTTGGCAAGAAAGGTAGCTTAATTAATTTCCCGGTGTTCAATGTTCATATACACGAATTGAAAGGTTAACATTAGTATATATAATATTAAGCTATTCTTATAGTGAGTAGATTAGTCTTAATGAGATGATCAGCTAGGAAATCTACATGGAGAAGACAATAATTAAATATATTACTTTTTTATATAGTTTTAAGTGGTCAAAATTTTAAAATTATCGTTAATACTTTAAAAAAATTACATTTTACATAATTTCATAATTTTTGAAGTGACAGCTGCCCCATTCTAGCTCCGCCCTGATGATGATCACACAAACACACAGTAACAATGCTCATACCAAAGTAAAACATGCCACAGAAAAAAATGATAACAGACAAGTTATGCGGTTTAGTCATTCTTTATATAGATCATGATGAGTTACATATACGTAGAGGTTATAGTTATAAGTTGCAATCTAGGTTTAAAACTCCATAAGGGCTAGGCTCAAAGATCAAATTTCTGTAACAAGGTGTGATCTGAGCTTGGGCGCCCTCGGTTCCTGCTCCATATATGGTGGCAGATTGACCTTCTGGCAACGATCAGTTTTCGCAACTTAACCTTTCAGCCGAAACTGATTCAACTCAAGTTAACCAAATTCTAGTCGCCGCTAATCTTATTAAACCCAATTTAATACAAGTATATTTTTAGCTCCTCGTAACCAACATAAATTATCTAGATGTGTCACCACAAATACTGTTTTTTGGGACTTCTAAAAGATCAGTTAGATCAAGTTACAGGAAAATCCCGTCTTAATTACTCTAATTATAAACTCTAATCAGGAATAATATGTCAGTTAAGTAAAACAATTATTTCAATCAGTGTTTAGTACTCATCTAATATGGATTTGTGGTCCTCTACACCACCTTAGCTTCTCACATGCATGCACATATAAATAGTGCATGATGGGAGGAGAAGAAACAAAACACAGATTAATCATAAAATACTATAATTAAGATTGATTAATCTATAAATCAATACTTGATGCTAAATTGCTCAGTACAGATATAACTAATAAACTAGGAATGATAAAATGGTACTGCAGATGTTTTTCTAAACTGCTGATACATACCTAAACATTTGTTATATTGATCGAGCCTTGAAAGAACTCTTTCGCTTTTTGTATCTATGCAACTTTCTCCTGGTAGCATCTTCCTCCTTTCTGATCAACGGATCTTCTAGAATGGTATATAATCCTGCAACAAGTTTAAGATTGACAATATATAAATCTCTCTGATAATTCCACTAACACTGTAGTACGTCTAAATTAAACAAAATATGTAAGTACGTGGTTTTATGTGTAATTTATAAAACATACATGTAAGTAATTGCTCTATATATGTCATTTGTGGCGATTTGTGTGGTGTTTTTCCCAGAGTTTATATATATATATATCAGTATTAGTTTGTTTGTATTGATTCTGATACGCAGAAGGCTATGTAATTCTTGTTAATATAGAGTTTGGAAACTTTAGAAAATCTTGTCGATAAGTGGTTAATTTCTTCCTTATTTCGATAAACATTTTAAAGTCAAACTATTATCTCTTACCTGACATAAGGACTTCATCATCTGTAGATTCTTCGTTGTTTCGTTCAGGATTGCTAGATGTGCTCGCATTGTTTGATAATTTTGATACAGAAGATGCGAAAAACCATGTGGAATCCATCAGCTTCTTGATCATATGCACTGCATAATAAGGGATTTTTGCATGCTTTTTCTTGTCGGCGGTAACAAATGCATTGATGAACATTAAACAATCCATCAAACTCTCTTTTGCTAACCCTTTCATGTAATAAGCTTGTGATCTTCTCCACAAGCTTTTAGCATGAGAATTTGCAGGTTTTGAGATCGAAAGAGCTCTCGTGGTGTCACTAATTGCGGCATCAGGATTATTAAAAAGCAAGTAGCATTGAGCTCTATTACTATAAAGTACAATCCTTTCTTTCCTTAGTTTTAGTGGACAAAATTGTAAACCTTCAGTGTATTTCGTTACTGCATTTTCTATATCCCCTAACCAAAAGCTGTGATTTGCTTGTTGCTTTATCAGACTCACTAGGACCCTTTTCTCTTCGAGTTTCTCAGCAGACATTGATCTTTCTCTTCTATTCTTATCGACTTTCAAAACCCATATTTCTTTTAATCTTCTATCAACTTCAGGGTTTTTGATTCTTAATTTCCCATTCTTGAAGTCGATGAGCAGTGCTTTTGTGATTTTCTGGCCAAGTTTTGATCTTTCTCCCAGCTTCCGTAGCTCAACTAAATCAACCAAATAAAAAGATGCAATTTCAAGAATCTTGTACCTTGTGTTCATGTCATGAAGAAGCAACAAAAGGCAATCAATCCCCATGTACTGCCAATCATCTGAAGATCTCGAGAGGTTACAAATACTCTGGATAACCTCTTTGCATTCGGAAACTTTTGTTCTTCCATCTCGAGAATAACACAAAATCCTAATCAGCCCTATACCAGAAGGTGATGTATGATTCACAAGCCCACCCCACATTGAACTCAAATCTTTCAAGAAATCTTGATTACAAATAAGATCTATGGATCTACCTCTAACAGCAAAGCAATTTAGTAAATGTAGAGACCAGCACTGTATTTGGCTAGCCCATTCCTCAGCCTTTCGGTTCTCCATTTGTAACCCAGCAACCCCTCTAGTGATCAAGTTTTTGTGATACTTCACCCTATCATTTGAATTAAGAATGGATACAAACTCGTTGTAAACTAACTCATCACAGCTAGAAGCTAGGACCATCGCTATCTTGACCACCTCTTCTTCATAAACTGCTAACGGCTCAAAAGTAGTATCATAGCTGGCCAGGTGTCCAAGAGCTCTAACTGCAACCCTTTGCTCCACCCAACTCATCTTTCCTCTCAAAAGATCCAACAATGGAGGAATAACACCAGATTTCACAGCCTTTTCTGCAAACTCGACTTTGTTCATGGTGTAAGATCCTATGATATGGGCTGCATAATACGGGATATAAATGTTTTGACCACCATGAAGCCAAGATTTGTCATTGATGCTCTTATGGAGCAAGCTCACCATGCATTTAAATATGCCTAAAGAAGGAAACTCTGGGTCTTCGGGTTGATTCATGGCGATGTTCCATAGGCTACTTAGAATAAGTACACGCTCTTGCTCATCGATTGTTAGTATTTCTTTGAAGCATTTTTTGATTCCTGATCTCCTGAGTAATATGTTTGGCTCTTTCATGGTGCAGAAGAAGCAAGTTGAGTTAGTGCAACTCATGGTGGATGGCAGGATTTTAAGATTCGATGTATCGTGTTGGATTTGATTAGAGTCCTTAATAAAATATAATTAGGGGATTAGTGGAGTTGGCCAAGTTATAAAGTGACAGTGAGCCAAACAAAAGAAGACTTTTACTGTATATATGCAACATCATAAATTCTATATATCATCCCCCCAATTAGGTAAACAGCTAAACCAAGAAGGTTTGTCTTGTTCGGGTAACCCGGCCCCAAGTGTTTAATTGTTTACCTAGGGAGTTAGGTTCGAACCTAAAACCTCTTGTGAGGACATCAAGGCTTGGTTACGGTCATATCTTCCTCTTGCTTAGCTAGATTATTAAATTAAGACCATGTTAAAAGAAATTGATCATTAGTTTATTACTTCCCTTATAAAGAAGAAATCTACTTTGACTTTGAAGGCCAAATTATCTTGAATTTCACTTGAAGTTTGATGTAAATTTGCAAACGAAAAGTATGAGAACAATATATAGAGCAAATTAGGCGACATAGATTGTCAAGTACGTAGTAATAAAGGTGTCCGTTTGAGGCATTTATATATTACACGCAAAAGGAAAAACTGCGTGCAAACTAGGACTTAACTTTTTACTCTCTTTCAAAATTACGATACAAAGAGCTGATAAGGTAGTGTTAGAGAACTGTTGGTACTTGTTTATTCTTTATAGAAATATAAGTAGGTTTAAAGAATGTTAATGGAAGTCATTAAGCTTAATGGGCTGCAAAAGGCATGGTGAAGGACCACACTTAAAAACTGGGCAATGTGCCTTTAAACCAGAAGTGAGATTGTGGTCCCAAACATAAACTAATGCAATTAAGGACAATAAGGGAAGGTCCCAAGAACATTTAACTTCAATGTATTCTACTTATGGATAGAAGGAGCACGAAAAGCGTATATATGGGTTACCCTTTTGCCGTAATCTACGTCTACTAGGATCATTTGACATGATGATCAGCTACTACAGTTCCCAGAAGGACATCTGGTTTTTGTCTCGACTCGCAGCCACTTGTCTTTGTGGGTTGTTTTTTTAAATGTTTATTATACAATCCGCGTGGAAACGAAATTACATTGATTTCTATGTTCATGATTAGATTTCTTGAATTATACTAATAAATTACTGACTGAACCATAACCATAACCATAACCTGAACTAAACACTTTTGCTTAATTTAATGATTTCAATAGCCAGATAATTATATGTATTCGATGTTAAAAAGGTACGCTGTAACTGTTATCAAGTTTAAGCAATATATCTTGTTCATATCTTGGCTCTTTCATTAGCACTCTTGTAATTATAAGTTAGTTAATATATAAAATATTTTATGTTCCTTTAACTCTATCTTGAGCCAAAGATAGACCTGTATATGATGCTATGATCTTTGTTGGCCTCCAGACATGGGTTAGACTTCGAACTGAAAAATGTATATGACTAGAATAAACACTAGCCAGACAAGATAAAACTGATCATAGATTTTTCTAACCATTGCCCTAGCTAACTCCCTAAGTGTAATGGCTACAATTACCACATTATATACATTACTGGTGAAGGATCTGAGGAGAAGGTCTTATTTGAGGAAGAAGATGAAAAGGTATGTTTTTACCGTATTTTAGGACAAAAATTTTATAATTTATGACAACTACTGTGTTTTATAGTTATAAATTTCACTCCATTTTAACATCATTTTAACCCTTATAACTTTGTCTTAAAATGCATTAAAATAAGTCTTCTTCTCTTAACCTTACACTCGCGTGTTGACATTATATTAAAATAGAGAAACTATTTGTTCAATATATGACCAAATACCAAACTTATCGTAACCTTAAATTAATAATATATACAAAGTCAAACATCAAAACGAAGACTAGGAGTTATACGCTTTGCGACAAACTTCTATCTTTTAATTGGATTGTAAAAGATAGTGACGTAGATTGAAAATAAGATAATAAGATTAAGCCTGTTAATTCTACAGAATACTATGAAAAATCTCTTTCAACAAACGATGATTCAAACGAATACCATTGTTAGAATAATTCAACTCAATTGTTAACACGAGAGAAAAATTGATTTCATCAAAAACATAAACTGTACACAATGAAACCCTAATAAAAGGAAACGGAAATTCGAAATGGGCCTAAAAACATAACGGGCCGTACAGAAAGCCCAAAATAAAAATAAAAACACAAAATGGTCCATAACTACTTCTAGGAGCCATTTTTGGGCCTTGACTCGTTCCAAGCTTCGATTAGCCAGCTCATGGACCTGAAAATGAGCCATGTGGCCCAAGTTAAGGTACTTTTCGTGCAACCCTCTTATTTGCACAATTTTAGACCTCCAGAAATAGTAAGTTTCGATTTTCCACACTTGACCCCCATCACATAGATTGGATATGTAATCCTACTTTGTAACCTCTTCTTTTAGATACTGCATGGAATATAGTTTGTAAGGTAATAATAATATCTATATGCTATTCAGAACAAAAAATTATATATACAAAGAGTTTATACAAAATACAAAGGTTTAGCCCGCATAAAATCTGCTCAGGATCATGGATACTGCGGATTAATATATGTTGAACCAGCCGAAACTCATATATATTATGTGGTACATAATTGTTTGTGCCAAACATCAATAATGCAATTACTCAGTGCCAAAAATCTGAATGATATTGTTCAGAAACTTGAGATAATTAAGGACCAAAGTTAGGAGGGTGGGGGACAGTAATCACTCTTAAATACCAAAATACGTATATGGGTCAAAAGAACCACCCTTCTTTAGAACTTGTATCGTCCCCTGACCCCCACCCATAACCCAACATTAATTTCTTGAATCAAAACAATTGCTACATTGAACGTTTTTAAGACCGGTATAATCACAAGGGTGTTAGAGGTCCATGACACTGGCAAGAAAGCTAAATGTGCATATACTATCGACTCTTTAGGCTATTCGAGTTAAAGATATCAGTCAAATATCATCCTAAAAGAAAAAACAACTTTTGAAGTCTTTCAAAATTTAAATATATATATATATATATACTCACACACCTTAGAACGCTTATTATATAATACCACTCATTATATGCATTTTCGTCCTAATTAACTTAGCTCACAACCTATAGATTTATTGGTTTCGTTTGTACATCTACTAGGAGTCTAGGACAAGTCCCTTTGGGTCTGAAGGGTTTTTAATTGAATGAATGGGTGCACTTTATCTTTTGTACTCCATTAATTAGATAGCACTATTTATTTGACTTGAACTTGTGACCCAGATGACTAGAAGATAGAAAATTAAAGAAAGTGAATAACAGAAATAGACACGTAGGGTCACTATAGTACACTGAGGCACTGAGCTATAATAAGCAATGAACAAGGACTGTGAAAGAAAGCAAAGTGATCATTTGTGAAAAAGTTTACAATTAAAGAAGAAAGCATATCTAATTGCACATGTGTATGTATGTATCATGTATGTAAATATACACCATCGTCAGTAGCAACTAGCAACATCATCATCATGATTCATGCATGTTTACACCTTTTTCAGCAACATTTATTGTTCAAATAAGCAAGGACCAAATGTTCACACTATAAAGCATCTGTTGGACTGTTTAGATGTCAAAATATGATGACCAACAAAAAAGATTGAACTTGAAAAGAACTATGCTTTGCATATTGTACAAAGATGATATTAATGTCAATCTTTCAAACAAGATTTTACACATGTCGAATCTAATAGATCAATTAGAGGCTCAAAACATGATAATAATCCTCTGAAATATTAACAGAATCAGTTGAATTCCTATCGAGTTTTAAAGTCAAATTACGGAACTACCCCTACTAGTATGGGAATACCAGTTCTTTAAATATCCCTCCTCAACCCGACATTGTGACCCGACCCATCACGTGATCTTTCTAACGCTGCAACTTTAGCCCGGTAAGCAGCAGCTGCCATGGCAGCAGTTTTGACTCGATCTTCTTGTGGAAACTCACACGCTTCACTCACATTTCCGTACCGTAACTCGGCTGGCGGAATAAAGCAGTCCATCGAGAGGCCTGGAACATTAAAAGCCACTTCTTCGATGGTCCACGCCTCTTCCATCCTGGTCTTGGTGTGACTCATAGCTGTTTCTCCAAACCTGAAAAGGGTTACTACCGATCGGCCTGAGTGCGCAATCATGATCCCTTCGACGGACCTGTAATCATCGAGAAATGAGTTGATTGTGGTCTCCCAGTAGACAGCATCTCCACCGTTTGTTTGGATGCGGGTCAGATGAGAGTCTTCTAGGTGAACTAGGAGCCCCGTTTTTTGGCTGAAATAACCGAATAGAACGTGTCTGATGATCTCCGCAGGCCCTTCACTTCGGGCTTTTAAAGTGTGTGGATCTGCACAAAGTTTGAGAATGAAACAATCCTCATCGTTGATCCTTTTCTCCCCAGTGCATCTTGCGTGGGTGAACATACTTGCGGTTGTTCGTGGATCAAGACCCTAATAATTAAATGCACCAATCATGTTAACATGCATTTTCCAACATTTTATAGGTGTGAAGTAGAATATAGACTGAACAACTAGCTAACTCGTTATAGAAGATGCTATTTTGACCCACTGATGAATCGGTTTTTCTTGGTTGTGTTTTATCAATAACATGTCATATGAGTCGAATAAAAAAAATTGACGAACAGTTCCAAAAATTTGAAAATGGTCTTGTGTTCATGCGTAAAACTTCTAATTCCTAAACTGTTTTATACAAAAAGTTTTAATAATTGTAAAAAGATGAGTTTATAATCATAATATATGCTATAGTTATAGGTGAACTTATCTTTTGATGGACGTGAAAGTGGTAACAAGTCAAGCCAACACGGCTTGGCCCATTTGGAAAAATGACACATTTCCATTAGACTCATTTTTACCCCATTCTCAACCTAGCCAACCTGCTCATTGTGCCACCTCTAGTATACGCACAAACTCCTAACAGGTTTTATTTTTCTATGGAGTAGTTACAAGCCCACAAGCAGCCCATAAAAAAGAACAGAATGGCCTGGCAAAAAGCTTTTGTTGGTTTCACTATTGACCTTTTACTCTGTTTTTTTAGTGCTAGTAGGAGTTGCCTTCAATCATGCAATCTCTAATACGGAGTAAATAAAATGACTTCGGAAATATGATAACATAGACCAGAGCGTGTACTAGGTGGATAGGGCAAAAACCTAACACAATCAATCAGGATAATACATTCTTCGCGTACCTGAAGAGCACGACGCAATGGTCTAACCGGTCCTTTTGCAGCATGTGCACCAAGCCAAGGTGTGTGGCGCCACACGAGCCTCCCATTACAACCAGCATGAACCTTGCTAGCACCAAGTGCAAGCTCCACATACCACATATCAGGGTTCATCTGCCACAGCACAAAACCACCAGACTCTGCAGTTTTTGATGAATTCCTGTTCTTTATCACCTTTGTAGCCGTCTCTATATCAAACGCCAACATCTTCACTTTCCCCATGGCATAAGCATTGTGAATTGAATTTTGAAGCTTTTGACCGCCAGATGCCGCCATGTACTGCTGCAGTATGTACTGTGCTGATGAAGTTTCCTGCAACCACAACCACCAAACTTACTACTGATAACAACAATACAGCAACTTCCACCAACAACAACAAAAAAGAAATTGCTTTGCATTTACTCAATAACCAACCAAAATTTGGTCAAAAGTCTTGATTCTTGACCTACCCTAAAAGAAATATTCTTCTTTTTTCTCCAAGAACATTAAACTAACCAATATTCCTCTTTAAAAAATGAAAAACAAAGACAATAAAATACTATCTTTCTTTCATTTCCACAAACACGAACTGTAAAATTGATACTAGGTTATATACTTATATCCAAGAAACTGAATTATTGAGACTAAAAACATGCTGAACTTCTAGAAAAGAATAAGAAAGAAAAAACAAATATATAAGCTGGGAATTCACCCTAAACAACCAAACAACTACTGAAATAAGAAACTACCAAAAATTGTCAAACTATCCCATCCACACACACCCATCCCCATTTCCATTGGATGTAATACAACTAAATTACTCAATAGACCCTACATTAGTATATACACATCATGCTAATTCCTACATATAACCACAACAACAACATATTTGAAACATCACTAAAACAAACTTAATTCACCAAAAATGCACAAATTATCTAGAATCCAAATTCAACAAACATGGTTCAACTTTGACTATAAAAGTCAAACAATCAAATTTATTAGTCAAATTAGTAGTATAATGTAACAAAGAAATGGTAAAAAAAAAATAGGGAACTAACAATGGGAGTGTCTTTGATACTAAGATGAGGAAAGGGTTCCAAGTTGCTAACATGCACCGGTGCAAGCGGCGCACCCAACACACCAAGCAACAATCTCAGATCCGAACGTTGATACGGACCTGCACCTGAACCGGACCCAGAACCCGAACCGGAACCCGACCCACCCGCCGGAGCTCTACACAACTGACCCTTCATCCAATGCCCCCATCTTTCAACTTTTGATGAATCTCCGGCGATATCGACCGGAGCTTCATTCGGATCCGGACCTTCCCGGAGCGGCGATAAAGCTTCTAACGGTCTCAAACTTCCGGATCTTGACATAACGGGTTCATTATGAGAACCTTTACGGCGCCGGAGCAGACCCGAATTCGGTGAGCCACTTCGGCTCCGACCCGGTTTAGGCGTTCTATGTCTTGATCTGTGTGGGGATAGACCTCTAACTACTTCATCTTTCAATGTGGAAAAAAACCCTTGTTTTTTTTCCATGATTATGATAAACCCAGATGGGATTTTAAGCTGAAATTTAGTAATTAGTGTTTGGTTTAGTGAGAAAAAATAAATAATCTTTTTTTAAAGGAAAAGAAAAAGCAAAGTAGTAGAGTAGTAAAGAGAGAGTGTGAAGGAGGAATGAAGTTTAATTGAAGCAAAACATGTTGATTGATGTTTTATATAATAATTTAATAATGAAATGAAATGATGATGATGATGATTTATAATGATGATAATAAAGTGAAGAGGGTATTTTTGGGTGTGTAAAAAAAATGGGATTTTTAACAAGAACAAGAGACAAAGGACAGTGTTTGTGCTGCCATTGCTCTGAACTTTGTGTCCAATTGTTTAAGAGAGAGAGGGAATGAAGAGAGAGAGAGAGAGATGCAAATATAGATACATATAGATATAGGTAGTGTGTGAAATGTGTATTGTATTTTTTGGTTTTTAGACCCCCACAATGTTGTATAACTAATTTCATAGTGTTATTTTATGTTGTGAATAATTATATGTATACCCCTTTATATCATATAATATTTTTTATCATTTTAGTTTCGTAGGTGTTTTATTGTAGTTTCTTGAATATTTGAATGGTTCGTGTAGACACATTATCTTCTCATTTTTTAGTTAGGAAAATAGAATAGAACTATTTTATATGAATATAGAAGTGTTATCCAATAAGAACATTTGGTGACTTATGATATATTTAGCATAGTTTGTAAGAGTTTATTAGAATTCAAGTTTATACTTAACCTAGAGTTTTAGCACTTATTGGTGAAAAATGTAAGTTTGATTAACACGGTCTATAAGAAAGTAGCACAATACTTTCGCAATGTTACGGTAAAAGTGATGACGGTATATAGGAGCGGTAAACGATGTTAATATGAAAATAAATGTGAATATATTAAAATTTTATTGTGTGATGTTTGTGTTAAGTATTATTTTAATTGTATAATACGGAGTAGTTATAATTGGAAGGGAAAAAAACATGATTAAGATTAAATGTAAAACATATCATTTTCTTTGAATATTTATCGGTTAAGAGCACACTTATTTTGTGACGTCAACAACATAGTTGATATCCTCCTCTTTGTAGCAATTGATTATTTGAAAAAGAACCCTTAGAAAATAAGGTATACACTATGAATTATCAATATTGATGTTATGTAAACAATTTTCGATGAATTCTTTTTCATATTTAGTTTTTATAAGTATGTCCTTTATTCTACTTTAGAGTGTCAAATTCATCCTCGGCTATTTTTTTAACCAACATAGCTACAATAAAAGTTATAACTTATAGCTACTAATCGTTACTTTATCAAATATACTTGTGCATTATCGTTATAATCAAATTATTGTTCGGAAACATAAATAGTAAAATACACATGTAAAAAGATGAATTTAATGATTGTAGTTTTAGTGGACGGATAATAATTTTACCCTTTCATTTAAGGGTAAATAATTAATATCGTCAACAACATTAAAATTTGGTGTTGTTGATTAATAGGAAACAAAAAAATATTTGTATTTTACACTTTTAATTTCTTAACTTTTTTAAATTTGCACATTGAGTCATCAAGTTAAAACTAACTGCATAATTGAATCTGTGTAATTTAGTTGTACGAAATATTTTTACCTTCATTTAATGATTAACTTGTAAAAGTTACAACATAGATAACTTTAAATGGAAAAAAGTAGAAGGTAAACCTAGTTAGCAATGTGAACATGACATATGACAAGTTATATAAGTTATTGTGTGTAACTAATTGAAGTAACAGAATGAACAATAACTTTGAGATAGATTGAAGTAGTTATAATCATTAACTTAAGTGTTCTTGGTTAACCGAAGAAGTTTAACTAAAGTTTGAGAAGAAAGTAAAGGAGAATGGAGTAGGATTATAAATCTAAAAGGAAAACATATAGTTGTAATCTTTTGTTATTCTTTCTTGAAACGGTGTTTAAGTTATTAAGAAACATAAATTAGGGTAGTCGACGTGGTATATCAACAATAGAATATAGATTGGAAAATTGGAAGTTTAAGGTTCAACATTAGCAACGGTATAAAAAAAGTGAATAATAAGACAACCCTTTGAGTGGTCACGCCAATCTCCCTTTGAAAAGTCAAGATCATCTGGCAGTAAACTTAAACTTCGTAGATTAGTCAGTAAAAGGTTAGACATCACAAGTAAAAAAGGGAACACTAGTTTTGTAACTAACCGGGTTCTGAAATTTGTCTTATATATTTCTTTGTTATAATTGAACAATTAGTCGCTATTTAAGTTTCTTTAATGAAAGAAATATCAAAAATTGTATTCTTTTATGGGTAGGTCAATAAATATAAATATGTTTATTACTTTAGAGTGTAAACTTCTTGTTTATAATGACATTTTGTTCGTGCACGTGTTTATTTGAGAACAATAATAGAAGAATGACACTCACAATGGATGTCTATACAAAAGAGAAAATCTTGTTTTTGTGAGCAGCGTTTCGAACATGAGTATGCAATTAAGGTAATTGATAACTTTGTTTAAACGATAGAAAGCAACTCTGAAAGTGAATATAAAAAGACTTATAATTTATACCTAATTATATAGACATAAATGATAAAAAAAAAAAATCATGTATGATCAACCTATTAATTCACATATGATTCTACCTATAATTAATATACAAAAAGTTTATTTTGTGAAAATATTCAATTATTAGATTATAGAACTATTAATTTGTTTAACTGAATTATTGAACTACAAAATCACGACATGTTGATTACTTAACTTATAAATAGATCATCTTACATAATATATGAATTTAATTAAGTTACTTATCTAATAAATATTATAACATAAATCTGTTTAATTGACTTACAAAAATAATTTATAGCGTAAACGATAAATCAGTCTACTTAACTTATTAAAATAATTCAATTGAACTAGTAGTTTAATAGCTTACTTGAAGATTTTCATAAACTAAAATAGCATATATGTCTATTAACCATTCTACTTATTATCTCCGTACATTCAATAATACCCTTTATATGTTTACCAATCATAATACGAAACACAAATTTAATAATTACGTATAGTTTTTCATTATTATTATTATCTTAACCATTCTAATTATCATCTCCTTAAATTCATAATACCCCATTAACCATTCTACTCAGGGGATCTGTGTGAAGCTTAGAGTATGCACTTGCATACCCTAAGAAAAATCTTAGTAATGTAAATTGTTGAAAGATATTGGCTTTTTAAAAAATATAATATATTAGTGCATACCTTAGGAAAAAAGTGTGCATACCCCTTTCAATAGAAAGAGTTTAAATGACAACATCAACGGAAGTTTTGACCAAAACCAACCAAAATGTCGACAACCACTCTGTTAGTCTAAGCAAGTGTGATGTGTTAAATGGATGAGAATATTGATTAAACTAAGAAATGGAACCAAGTTCACCTTTCTATATATGTGCTTCCATGCTCAAATTTGTACTTTTGACCTTTTTTTCAAGTCCATAATTTACCAGATTACCCAACCCCTTCTTCAAGGGAGTATCATCATATTTTTTAGAATATGTTAGAAGTTTCTTTCTATTTAATTGTTCTTGAAAGATGAAGGGTTAGAGCATTGAGAAGGTAAAATAATAAATACATTTAATTCAACTATTACATACCCAACGTTATTAATTTTGTATGGTGAATGGTTGATAATTAGAGTCTAATATTACGTTATTAACCAATTAGACATTTATCTTTACTTACAATAAAGACGAATATATTAAGTAGATTTATTATTATATTGTGAGTAAATTACTCTCATGTATTTAGGATTTTAACACATCAATCCAATATGTTTTAGAGATTGAAAAGTAGGTCGACAAGGGTTTAATTGCATATTTGATTCAGGATACTGATATTGTATGATGCATTTATAAAGTTATAGTTATGTGCTAGAAATTGTATAAATTCTTTGCATGATGAGTGGCTTTTAGGGCATTAGGCACATCAATGTCAATTGTCACTTACTTACATGTTGTATATTCTTTTAGTTCACATGAGTACGGTTGAAACAAATTTTGATAAAACGAAATTATTATATACTAAGTTAGAGATTGATATAGTTTTTTGTTGCTATATATTTTAATTGTGCCGTAGTTAAGATACTAATGTTAGCGTTATCTACGTAAATCAAAAACTATATCCGGACCATATGTAAACCAACAAATCAACCTGCAATTTGTCTTCTTTTATGAGGCTCATTAAAAAAAATTATTTAAAATGTGCACACTCTAGAGAATGTCTAGATCTACCACTGATTCTACCTATTATCTCCTTATATTCAATAATACCCTTTATATATGTTTACTAATCATAATATTAAGCAAAAAAATTACGAATTATGTATAGTATTTTTTATCATTATTTATGTCTAACATGAGAATTGATAAGAGTGCAACTATGCACGTGATATTTTGTTCGCTAACTCTAGACAATAAATAAATTTCTATATGCTTAATGTAGCATCTTAAAATACATATTAACTATACATTATATTGAGAAATAATGAGAGGGACAATCCAAACATTTGACTTGCATGTGAGGACATCTGCTTACTACCTAAAATGGTCCCAACTTATAAGTATAGGGGGCCATTGTAATTATTAAAATAGTTTGGGTTCAATGTGAAGTTTTGCCAAATAAAGAGGGTTGAGTATGGTTATTTAGAGTATATACATATTATCCGCGTCTTTTGGCTTTCTACTGTCGTTTATTTGCTTTTGTTTTTTGACCTTTTATCAAATTGCATTTGGACCCTATTGCAACACTCTAATTCTGATTTTCTACGATTATAGGAAATCATTGTATTGTTGCATTTTCTTTTTATGCTTATTTTTGTTAGTTTGAAAAAATGATTGATGCATATAAAAATATAACTTGATACATACTTCCTCTGACCCTTAACTTTAAAACTACACATACCGGTTAGAAATATTTGAAGGTTAAAGTTGTTATTATATTAAGGTCAAAGCTGATAATTTGGGTCGAAGGAAGTATATGCAAAGTGAAATATATATATATATATATATATATGTCAAAAACAATATATGAATTAGAAATGTATCTGAATATATATTTTAGACACATAACGTATTACTATTTCTTAGAAAAATAATGTTAGCAGGGTATCATACTAGTTTCTTTCTTAATTCCTTCATTGCATGCTTTGTAGAAAATATCTATCTATCTATATAATTAAAGGAGGAGACCTCCAATTATTTGTCAACTATTTATACATGTCACATGTCACATCACATATATCCTATGTGTCATCATTATATTAAACAATTTGATGAGGTGGATTCTCCTACACTTAAAAGGTAAATATGGTAACATTTTATTACAAAATCAAATTATAATTAATTTAATTTAACGTCTAATTATTTTTTAATGGCAAATAATGCAATAGATAATTATATTATAGTCGATTTAATCCAAACTAATGTGTAGGATAGCATTTGTAATATAATTTTTAGTTGTAGCCGAAAATCATGAATTTATTCATCTATTTTTTCACTCTAATTTTGAGTTATATAATTTTTCTATTCTTCTTCATCTTATTCTTCCTCATTCTTTCTCTAACTCTATAAATTGAACACGATAACTTACTTTTGATATCATTATAGCTTTCATCGTAATTTTGTCAATTTGACAATATTTTTATCATCTGGCAAACTCATGGATCACAATTTCGTTTATTCTGTAATCTAAATATAACCTTCGTGAATAGGTAAATCAAGTTCATCGTCTCTCTTTTTTTTAAAAGGGTTTATTAGTTTTAATCACAGAGTAAGTTTAATTTTGTATGCGACATAATTTATATATTAATTTTCAAATCTGTATAATGTCTTATGTATGTATTTGTATATATATATATATATATATATATATATATATATTTGATCACAGAGTAGAATGATTTCTATTTTGTACATGTCGATGCACATTAGTTGTTCAATAATGCGTCTAAATAGTTATCTATTCAAAAGGTTTTTCGACGGGCAACCTAAACCTGGTATCATTTGGATCCGATGCAACCCTTCCTCAAGGACTATACCTCGGACAATGCCCAACTATTTATGTTTGTTAAAACTATGAACATACGCATTGTTATTGCAATTTTATCAATGAAAAATATTACCAAATAATTGTTTTTAGCTAGAAAATGTCACTTTACATTTTAACATTTTCAATTTATTGATATATTGTGAGGATAAAATGTTCATATTTCAATTTTTAATAGGTCAAACTTATAAAGTATTATTAATATCAGTATAAAAAAGTTATTTTTTTACACAATTTGAAAGTTTTTAAGAGGCTAGCTGTCATCCGTCCCCCGATATTTACTTAATATATTTTTTTTAAACTAGATTAAGACCCGCGGATTCGCGGACTTTAAAAAATATATATATTTAATTGAAGTTGAAATGAACACACATAGAAAAAAATAATATTGTGATTTGTACTGAAAAATTCTATATTGGGATTGGAAAGTGCTATTTAGAGTTGAATAGGTATTATAAAATATATATGCCAGAACGTCTAGAAGAACTAATCATTGTGACGAGCAACCGAAAGTTTGCTAAGCGCACATAGCCAAGAGAAGTAGTTATGTATTGCAATGATGGCATGTGCAGATTGTGTAGTCGTAAGTGTTGCATGGATTTATTGCATTATTTTTTCCCGCAAGTCATCAGAGATATGACAAAGTAGGTGAGTTCAATTGTATGTCGCTATAATGACAAAAAAAATGACTAAGAAATTATTAAATTTAATTGGCACATAAGTGTTTATTAACAAAATCTATAGGCATTTAAAAATAATTTTAGGTGAGTTATATTAAGCGGGAAGAAATGTTGGTGAATTTTAAATGTTTAATTAGACCAACGTACATTAGTAGTTGTGATGTGGTTTACCTTGCGGAAAAATTGATCAAGTGAACCCAAATTTCCTATGGCCATAGACATTTGACCCATGTAATTGCCAATATCAAATGAGCTAGTTTGTACGACTGTTTCATCCTTCTTCAAAGTTTCAAACAAAATTTATTCGGCGCCTGTAGTATTTGAAATGACAATGTCGGATGCAGTTCTCTTTATCCTGTGAATGTTATTGAAATGTAATGCATCATTTTACACAATATTATGTATATCGGCGCCTGTAGTATTTGATTGAAGTGCATCTTTTTTTGTGGTAATATGTTATGCCTGATCATCTAACCAGCGTGAATATTTTGCTACAAATCCCAAATAACCTAAAAAATATAATGCAAAAGGATTTTTAGTAAGCTATTAAGTTGTAAATTTGGTTGACTACAAATACAGTAAAGAAGATTAAGGTACCAAAGTTTTTCATTGTATGAAAAAAATTTTCCAGAATACTTAATGCATCTTAAGTACATCCCATGAAGAGTATATGAAAAAAAATTGAAATAAACTTGAGTTTGATGTCAAATTGTGCTTTAATGCACATAATATATATCATTGAAAATCGAAAATATGAAAATCTTGAAGTTTTAAGTAGCGATTTAAAAACCGACACCTCAAAATAACTCCGACACAAACCGACAAATTATATGAACTCTATTAACTGAAATATGCCCCCCTGATATCGCTCATTTTGGATATATGAATCTCTCACGATATCAATTATTTTGCATTTGTTTCTAGTTAATTTCATGAACTTTTGGTACTTATTTAGTTTGAAATTGATTTTGTGTGTTAAGGTTAATGATCGAGGAAGAAAAGATAAAAAAATTTGCTGAATTAACCATGCTGCACCGTTTTGGCCATAACTTTCTCATACGAACTCGGATTGAGGTGATTCAAGCGCCCAAACGACCATAACTCAGAGGACTATAAATCTCCAAAAGACGGTATGCTGGAAATTATGGAGAATCAGCCGGGTTCTATTGGAATTAGCCGGGTTCTTTATAAAAAACCTTAACAGAAAGAAACGTCCGTTTGAAGCCTTGAGAATCAGCCGGGTCATGGTGAGGAGCAGCCGAGTTCTATACCCAATCAGCCTGATTCTCAATGAATCAGCCGGGTTCTATGTGTTTTGACAAGCAGTCGGGTTCTTCATTGAATCAGCCAGGTAGTAGTGTCGGCAGCAGACTTTTTGACTATTTAAACACCTTTTCTTCCTCATATCTCACCTAACTTTCTTCCTCACGAAAATACCAGACCCCATGGCTAAAATTTAGGGTTTTAGGCTATTTTTCATCATCTTGAAGATTTCTCATCATCCTAAGTCATTCGGTTACGAAGAATCATCATCCAAACATTGTAATCACTCGGTTTGCATCTTTATTCAATATGATTATGTTTCCTTTGATTTCACTTATTATTTGTGATAGTTTGAGTATGATTATTAGTGTCTAGTTCTATTTACTTGCTTGGATGAAATAGTTTGTGATTAGGGGTGTTATATTTTGGTGTTTGATTATGCTTGAGTTTAGAATTCCTCCATGAAACTTGAATATTTTAGCTCAACCAATTGTGTAACTATTTGCTGTTTTTAACTTGTAATTATAGCGAACGTTTGTTATGAGTTATAATACTTGTCATTTATATGTCGATGTATGAATGAACCATTGTTTGCGGTTGTGAAATTTGGTATGAGTTACACAAATGAGCTAAAATGTATGAGTTGATGAATATGGCGAGCGTCTTTCATTTTGGATGAATTATAAACTTTTGAAACTTGAACTTTATGTTTAAATCGTGACCCTTGCGTAATTGAGCTTAAAATAGTTTCTTTGCTTATTTGGTAAATGACTAGTGAAAATAGCGAACATTTTTTATTAGTAATTTACTATCAATTATTTGTCTATAAATGATTGAACAAACATTGCGAACGTAGATTTGGAATAAGCAAGATTCTTAGGGCTTAAATGTGCAAGACGGTAACCATGGCGAACGTCCGTTACTAGATTAAATCATAGGTTTGTAAATTGAAGTTGAATCATTAGGAGATGGTGAACGTTAATCCTATGTTAAATCGTAATTTACTTTTACATAATATAAACTGGTTATAACTTTGCACCCCGAAATCACTAGTGACATAATCCAAGCAAGTATTGTTTTCATTATACGAAAGTTACTACAATTCACTTTGACTCTTCCTGAGTCCACCTACCTAGTTTTAGTTAAAAAGTAGTTTTTAAGCAACGTGACAACTCGGTCACAAAACCCTCACATTTACTTTTCAGTATAAATTACTTGCACTTGAATATAATTCTTAAACTCACATTCCCTATGTTCGAAACTGAACTTACCAAACTATACTACTATACGATAGGGTCCACTGCCCGGTTGTGTATAGTCTTAGCAAGGTATTTTTCAGTTAATTTACAACGATAAGTTTTAAGACTAGATTTCGCACATCAACCCCCCCCCCCCCCCCCTCCCCCCCCCCCAAAAAAAAAAAAAAAAGAAGAGTAAAATAACTTTAAAACCATGTACATGAAAAAAATAGCGTTACCTGTATTTGGATGAGCGGTATCATATGAGAGTGACATTGAAACACCCTAATCAATTTATTATTAGACCGTTAAAGCTAAAATAATTAATAAGAGACATTGATTAACATAACTTTTAGTTGTTCAATTTCTTATTGTTTCATGCTCTAATATCACACGATTAACATAATCAATTTTGGGCTTTATTTGTTTGAGTGTCACTTAGCTCATGTCCAAAGCCCAATGTTTTAAATGTCTGCAGCGTTTTTTTGTTCTTCTGTTGATAAATTAAATAGGTAATTAATTATTAGGTAGTTAATCAGTATTTAATGTATGTAATTAATTTAATAGTTGCCTAATAATGACTTATGATGTCATTAACCATTTCAATGGTGAGATTATCAATCTTCTAATTGTTCCAAGGATCATCTTGAATTTAATGTTTTTCTTTTAAGTTATAAGATAGATGTTATAAAAAAGGATTATATAAAGGGAAGTGATTTGTACTCTACATTTGTAAGCCATATACCACAAAATATGTTTTACAGTGTTGTAAATTTTTTTTGATAATGTACTAACCATCACCCTTGTATAAAATATATATAACACAAAATAAAATACAATCATTAAAACATTTAATATACCGTTTTAGTTTATGATCGATGTATATAAAAAATAATGTTTGTTGGTCGTGCATCGCACGAACATTATATATATAGTATAACATCTATAAATTGCTTTTATCTATACTTCATCCGTCCTAGTAAAAGTTGCTACTTTGAAAATCTACACAGTTTTAGCAAGCTCTATTAACTATAATATTCATGTACCATCTCTATCTAATAATAACTCTTTCAACTGATTGATATATGAAAATGCACACTTATCTTATTATAAATAAAAATAGTAAGATGACAATTCAAATGAAACACATATAGACTTTTAGTATTCAAATACAAATTTTATTTTCCAATTTACTGTAATAAGCTAGTAAATGAGTTACTAAAAAACTGGTTAGCCGATTACCTGTTAAACTGAACTTTTCGGTTTCAGTTTACGTTCATTAAATTAGTGAACCTAATTTTCGGTTAACCAGTTACCGGTTGATCAAACCTTCGGTTAACTGTCCGCGAACACCCCTACTTCTAGTATTGACTAAACAATTAGCACCTAGAGTATCTCCGGTGAAAACTGATTCTAATATAGTAATACTCCTCTGATAATCTTTTTGTCAATAAAGTGAGGTTTTTTTTAATCAAATAGATTAAGATTCAAACCCATTATTTTATAATAGTAACAATTATAAGTTTTTGTATCAAGTTGAGTTATTTATTTATTACTAATTTACTAGTATTATTTTTTGTTTCAATGTACCACTTGTCTGAATGACCCAATGGTAGGGTGTACTCTTGGCTCTCAAGAGGTCAGAGGTTCAAATCATGCCCTGGGTAAATATTTAGCATGATAAATGCCCACCCTTATTGTAACACCTCCAAATTTATTGTTTGGCGGAAGCATACTTTGGGGTGCTACTAATCAATATTCAAAACATACAAGGTATATAATGAACGACTCTATATGTGTCGTTTTTATAAATCCATTGATAATATAAAGTTTTACAATGTATAATATTTACAAAAGCCCAATAATTACAATGTTTAGAGATTATGTAACATAAATAGGTTACAAAATGTAGTAATGCAAAATAATCTCCTAATGTACATGCTGACTCGAGCTATGGGCTTCCAGAATGAACAGGCCTATTAATGTTGGGTACCTGAGAACACATGCTAAAAGGGTCAGCTAACGCTGGTGAGCTCACAGGTTTGAATAATAAATAAGTAAGTGTGGACCACAAGATTTAATAATAATTGTTTGAAATGAATCAAATGATGTATATGTCTGCCATGAGGTCATAGTCTGCGCTTAACGTGGGTGTCAGGATCACAATAAAGTGCCTGATCGTGGGTGCCTCGGGGCGAGTGTCTAATCCACACTTGTATGAACAAATGCTAATGCGTCCGTTTAACCAGTCACTGCTTGCTGACCTGGACGAGGATGGTCAGTCCTATATGGTACCATACATTAACATTCACGCTACATAAAGTATTACCAGAACTAAGATCATAGATGACTTAAAAGTGATTAGAAACAGCTCATGCAGAATATAGCGAGTTTTGTACTCGTGTTCTCATGTAAAATAATGTAAATCATGTATTCCCACCCCTGGGTTTAAAAACAGTAAAATGAGGGGCTATGAGACTCACCTGAGTCTGGAGAATTGCAACGAAGCAATATGATGTAATAATATCCGATGTTCGAAGACCGTAACCTGCCAGGCGTTTATAACGCGCAAGGTTAATATGATAAGTAGGTATCTATAATGACTACCTTTGTAGTTGTTCGTCCAACTAGAATGTCCAAATGATTACGATTTGGTTTGTTTAACATGTCCAAGCTACTACGACTTGGTTGATTTGATTATGTTTTGAAAACGTGTACGGCCCGTTGGTGACTGGTTGTAATAATAATCTCATTATTATTGTTATGACTTTTGAAGTGTTATACTTAAAAAGTATTTACAAATTTTAGGTGACGGGGGTCCGGGGGCAGCGCCATTGGTTAGCGGGGTTCCAGGGTGGCAACCCCTGGCAGGGTCCAAGGGGCAGAGCCCCTGGCTGGGGTCGAGCTGACCTGGAAATTTTTTATTTCTACTATATTGCCTTAGTGAGAAACGCATCTAAAATTTGAATTTAGGTATCATTAAGTGATGAATTTTTCAAGTCTTGACACTTAGTAAAAACAATGAGTTGCAAACATTCTGTTTTTAGCAACACTTGATGCGTCACTTAATTATTTTTGGTGACACTTAGGAAGTGTCGCATAAGATGGTAAATTTTTAGTTATTAGAGTCACTTAGGGAAGTGTCGCATAAGGGGCGACACTTAAGGAAGTGTCGGGTACAAGTGTCGGTATTCAGGGTTATGCGTCACCAGGGTTAGTGTCGGATGAAATCAGAATTCAATTATAGGTGACACTTAGACAAGTGTCGCTAGAAGTGTCGGTTAGGAGTGTCGGGTATTGAGTTTGCGACACTTAGGCAAGTGTCGGGAAAAAGGGGTTTTATGCGACACTTAGACAAGTGACGCAAAATTAGGGTTTTAAGCGACACTTAATGCGTCACTTAAGGAAGTGACGCATCACTGCTTTGGTCCGTGCGACACTTACATCTGATGGACGGATTTTGTGTCGAAATCGTGTTTTCCGGTTTCCGTTTGGCCCGAAACTTTTACCCAACCCATATTTGGACATTTCAAGAATAAAAACAACTTTCAAGTAAAATATATGAAATCTAAGAGTTTTCGGGATTTGTCGGGAATCTTACAAGTTTACGCCGGGAGAAACCGAAAAGATGGAAACGTGGATCGTGACGAGGTGAACGTTTTCTTCCAAAGGAGCGAGATGATTCGATGAGTTTTGTTGGTGCTTTTTAGTGATTTAAGGTGGTGGTGGTGATGGAAGTATTTAGAGAGAAAAAGAGTAGAGAGAGAAAGTGTGAGGAGGTGAAATGAGAAAAAGAAAGAGAAGGTGGGGGTTTTAGGTGAAAGCCCCACTTTTCGTCCCCCGCAATTGCGCTTCTCGTGATGTTCGTTTTCTCGATTGTTTAAACGTTTAATAATTTAATACGCATTTAAATGCGGGTTTCAAAATACCAACATTTATTTAATATCTTTATTGAAGTATTTTACTAAATACTTTATAATTGAGTTATAAAATATAACTTAACTTTATTTTGATTGCTTGCGCGCTTAATATTTTAATCGCGTAGACGTTTGTTTGTACGATCCGAAATAGATACGAAATATTATCGAAATAATATTTTGAATATAATAGTGTTATGTTATTTAATGAAAATTGTTCACCAACGTCCGTATTAATTGAACCGAATTACATTCGATTGAAAGCGCACGATTTAGTCAAATTGCGTAATTGCATATATTCAACAATATATATTATTTGATACACAAATTAGCCTAACACAGTACTAATTACATGTATTACAAAATGATTAGGACCTAATGACTAGCCCTAATTTGACGGGTGTTACACTTATAAAACTTATGGGGCCTCAGAGGAACTTGCTGAATAAATGTTCATTTCAACTTCAAACGCCCATACTGTGTCAGTAGAGTTGTCCGGAGTCATGCTTGTGGGGTGGACAATGACTGATACCAAAAGTATACGAGACAAAGGTGTTTCTGCCAATTTATTAGATTTTTTGCTTCAATGTTGTTAGCGTGATGAAGGAGAATAGTCAATAGTTAGGAACTCATGTAGGACATTCATTTCGAAGTTGACAAAAAAATCTATTTATAAAATGGGATTAAACTTATTATTATATTATAGTTTGCCTATATTTTAATAAATAAAAAAATAAAGAAAAAAGAAAAGCATTTGAAGCACCCATTTAATTATTATATCATGTGTTTCAATCTTTTATTAGCTGCCTTTGTCTTTTTTATCTTTTACTACTTATCATGATGATTAGTTAAACGATATAGTAGTTTTCATTGTATTTGTACTTATGTAACTCATTAATTTTGATAATAAATTAAATTAGCTTATTTCGTCTTTTGGTTGTTGATGATCCAATATCACTTTCTCGTATATATAATCTTGTAGGGTAGTTAATGATAAAGTGACCATATCATATATATATATATATATATATATATATATATATATAGGAAGTGCATTTTTTGAAGGAAGGATGAAGCGTTAGTATTCATCAAGAAGCATATTACCTTCACTCATACAAATCTCGAAAAAAGCAAACTGAAATTTAGTGAATGTTAATTAGGATCAATGCTTTGAATGTTAAGTTTCCTTGATAAATTCTATCTGCAAATTATAACATCGATTTATGAATATCAGATCCAAATCCGTTAATATTCATCGCGGTGAATAGTAGTTAATATGCATTGTGATGAATATTAACAATAAAAATATTTTTCAAATAATGTGAAGTTTTAATATGCATCGTGATGCATATTAGTTAATATTCATCACAGTAAATATTAACAATATTCATCAACTAATATTATGACTTAAAAATGAAATTAATTCGTTAAAATATTCTTTATAGCATCGATTTTGATTACTATTTACTGATAAAAATAATTTTTTGTTGACGTTTTGATTGATAATTGTGATATGCTTCTTGATGAATACTAACGCTTCATCCTTCCCCCCAAAAAGGCATTTCCCTCTTGATCACTACTATATATATATATATATATATATATATGATTGGAGCTTTTTCTTTAAAATGAAAAAGCTAGCTTATAGCTCATAAAAGCTCCTCACCAAACAGATCCCAAAATAACTTAATGATCAATATTACAAAGGTACGTGGATCTAACGCGGTTAATAACGTTTTTCTTTTTTTTTTATTTATAGGTAGATATACCGCTTTTATAGTTATATAGGTAGATATACCGCTTTCGATTGTTTACGTTATTAAGAGAAAATGCCATCGTTTGAGTAATTTGATTTCATTCTACGTTATTTTGATGTTTCGAACAAACTTTGGTGTGCATCGATGTAACTAATTAAGTTTAATATGATGTTAGCCTAAGGTGTACTAACAATCTCTTGTCTTTAATAATAGAAGTCATCATATCATATTATCATACTCTCATCAAACTTAATGAATTCTTGAAGTGACTCTCCCAATGAAAGAGTACCACACGACCAATCTTTGAATATGATGTTAGACACAAGTAACACAAAACTTGTTAGATATGTTACATGTTGTTGTCAAGTGCAAATCAATATTAATTGTGTTTGAAAACAACCTACAACTGTACATGTAACGACCACCCCCAACAACATCGACATCTTATCGATTTTTTACTAATATTGCTTTCAATTAGTCGTATAATAACTTCCATCAAATTCGTAGAACAATAGTAAAATTTTTAAAAAAATTAATAAGTAGGTTTGGACTTTCGTTGGGTCATTAGTAATTATCAAAATGATTAATAAGACATGGTTTTTACAAACTTATTGAAAGACCTAATGATTAATTCATGGAACAACGAATAATATAATACGGAGTAATTAATAACTATCATCATGCCCACACATTAAAATCGGGTTAAGATTTTTCATGTAGATATTGAGTGAAGTATATTGAGTAGCTCAGTTTCTTATATTCGATTCGGGTTTGAGATTAAATTCGGTTGGCGAATCATAAATAGTATATTGATATGATAAAATATGTAAATAGTTGTGTTGATTTTTAATTTTTTAAAGTATGTTATTTCTACAAATTATTATTATTATTATTCTTTACTTAATATATTATTATTATTTAAATTTAATTAGATACGGAGTAAATAAGTTCATGAAATTGAGCCTCTTCATGATTCGCTCGTGCAATTCTTTCGAATTCTTCCATTATACATGTTGGGCTAAACTGCATTTTTATAATAACCTTTCATTTTCATTTTCAAATCACCTTTCATTTGAAATCACCTTTCATTTTCATTTTTATAATAACAAAAGCAAGATCACTAAACTGCAATGTCAATCGTATCTGTATGGAACCAAAAAGAACTTAGCGATCCAATTACTAATTCACGATCATATGTATGTATGCATGCATATATAATTACAATAATCTTAACCCTAAGCTAATTACTTATTTTTATTCTACATTTGGTAAATAACACAGGAACACTTCAACCAATAGAATAAATTGTACCATACGAATAGAAGAATTCAGTTCTATACTATTTTCAATATTATTATTATTTTATTTTTATTTGCATCATATATATATATATATATATATATATATATATATATTATATTAACTACAACACTTGCACAACCATAACCTCAGGGGTGGGGCTAGAATAGGGACAGCGGGGGAATTGCTCCCACAATAATTAAAAAATTACGTAAACAAAAACCTTTTTAAGGTATTAATGAGATTTTTAATATTTTGCTCCATCAAAAGTATATAAAAGCACAAAATAATTTTATTTTTACCCCGTCCGTATAAATTTCTTAGTTCCGCCTTTACATAACCCCGACACACGACTACCATTCATATATAATGACTCGTATGTCATTTGGAATTCAACACTACGGTTTTACTTGGGTTACACCATTTGAAAAAAGAATTACAACAAATTATGAAATACATTCGAGGGTGAGAATACGATTTCCCATCTAGCTCAGTTCTTTGACTTAATTTTTTAAGAGACATCCTCACTATGCGTATTCTTGATAAAACATACAAAATCACACAAGAACACGAGAATTGCTGGAACTAACCGGGCTAGGTGCAAATATAAAATAACCAATAATACGTACAAAATCGAAAAACATCACACAACCCCTCACTACAACACTCAGAAAAACATTGTACACTCGCTAACTTAATATATTCATCTAAACGGTGAATGAATGGTACAGAAACACAGAAAATACAGCTACGATTTAATAGAAAAGAAATACAAAATGAAGATGAATACAATCATGGAGACCCTAATATTTTTTCTATGTATATAAATTGCAACAGTGGCAGAAATGGTTTCTCAAGAATTTTCATTTTTCTATGGGGCCTTTAATTACGGAATTTTCTTTCCATTTTTCCAGGGAGCGAGGAATGTTTACTTTTCTATGAAAGTAATCTAAATTGGTAAAATGCGTAAAATATGAGGTATGTTGTTTTCCTTTTCCCAAAAGAAAATAGAGATGAAAGCTTTGAGAATAATAGAAAGTAGTTTTCAACTTCTAGTTATTAAAAAAAATGAGAATTCTCCTTTTCTTATAAAAGATTGTTTAGAAAACTTGGATATGAACACCTTTTTCTAATATATTCTAGTATTCTTAGATAAGTTTTAGAATAAGTGAGGGAGTTTTTCGTAAGTAAATGCATCCTAATTTCCATTTCACACTTTGCACCCTAAACTTACATAAACTTCACTTCCACATGCACTTAACAATTAACCAAACACCAACCACATTTGCAATAAACTAACAACCAAATATAAACTTGTCATACTCATTATAAACAAATGATCATCTTAACATTGGATAAATCTATTAAGCCCAATTATCGCACAACATGGTTATGTTGTCCAGAGCTTAAGGGTGTGTTTGGTACATACATTTTAAGGGATTCTATGGGATTGAGTTTCTAGTTTTCATAATATCAATCCCTTAATTCCCGTTTGGCAACAAAATTATAGCAGTGATTATTGAAAAGAGAATCCCCTTGAATCCCGTTTAATTTTTGAGAAGCTTTTTCAAGTAGCTTGAAAAAGAATCTCCAGCTCCATCTCCAGCCAGCCACAATCTCCAGCTCCATCTCCATCCACAATCTTCAGCTCCGGCTACTTCTTTTATAAATGTTAACTAACTGCATTTCTAACTAAATTTTCACAGTTTGGATAGCACCTTCTGCAACTTTTCTCTTATGAAATGCACATCAATTTCAAAGTATTTTGTCTCTGAAGGGAAACTCAATCAATACTTAAATCTTTCAACAAATTAATTAATGATTTCACAAAAAGTGATAAATAATGCCATATACTATGCCCAAGCAAAGAACCTAGATATAGTTGCTTATGATCTGAGCATTTGTGGATATGACTTTTCATATAGTGTTTTGGTGGAGCGCGGTAAAGATTTGAGTATTTTGGCCTCCTAGAGGTACAATATTTGTCGTTACGTTGGTTACATGCTGGTTAAAGAGCGATGATGGGGTTTGATTCAGGTTCATCCCATTGGGAAACCCATAATTGTGGAGCATCATCCAAGGGTTACCATAAAGTACTTGAAAACTCCCATGCATACTTTGTTGAACTACTTGTTATGTGTTATGGGTGGCTATGTTTGGTTTTGTAACATTTCCTCCGAGTTTATGTTGACTGGAGTATTATGTGTTGTAATATGAGTAAGTGATTACTGATCCTGGACAATGTATGTCATGTTAAATATGAATAATGGAATTATAACTAAACAGGAAGCTATGAATTTGAACAGGAACTAAATTTGCAGTAAATAGAGATAGGTTTGCTCAAAATGGCATAGAGCTTTTCTGATATATGAAACTTGAATACAAAAGTAAACTGGAAACAAACTATAAATAGAACCTGGGATAACTCCCAACGTTCCATGAAGCTAAAATAAAGGAGCTAAAAATGGATCACAACTGCCACCTATTGACTCATATACTTAGACTTATTCTTCCTACAAATAAGCATAAATAACCAAATAAAATAAATACGAAACTATGCTGCTCATGTGGACTTCTAAATGCCAAGCTGGAATATGCAACTCTTCAATACTCCCTCTCATTTCCAGCTTCATATAACCCCATTTCTTCTCTGAATTTAACCAACTTCAAACTTGACAGGGCTTTGGTGAGAATATCTGCTACCTGATCTGTAGTTCCAACTTGCTTCATTTTGATCTCTTCTTGTAGCACCTTTTCTCGAACATAATGATAGTGAACCTCTATGTGTTTTGTCCTTGCATGAAAGACAGGATTTTCAGCAAGCTTTATAGCCGACCCATTGTCACATTTCAGCTCTACTGGATAGTTCACTACTTGATTTAACTCGCCCAATAACCTGACCAACCAGGTACACTCCTGTGCAGCGATAGCTGCAGCTCTGTATTCAGCTTCAGTCGTGGATAACGACACCGTTGGTTGATGTTTACTGTACCATGTACCAGATCCATATTTGAACAAATACCCGGTAGTTGATCTCCTCAAGTTTAGATCCCCGGCATAATCCGCATCACAATAGCCACATAACATCGGTTCATCCTCCCTCTTAAACATGACCCCATAATTAACAGTATTTTTAACATACCTTAAGATCCTTCTTATAGCAATGAGATGAGGTTTCCTTGGCTTCTCCATAAATCGACTCATTACTCCCACAGCAAAAAATATCAGGACGCGTGAGTGTAAGGTAGATTAAACTTCCCACAATCTTTCTATACATTGTTGGGTTCTCGAGTTCTCTTCCTTCCTCGGCTCGAACTTTCACATTTGCATCCATTGGTGTTAATGCAGGCTTGGAATCAATCATCTCAAACTTAACCAACATTTCACTAGCATACTTGGTCTGGTGTAAAATGACCTGATTCCTCTCGTACTTCAGCTCCAAACCCAGAAAATGCTTCAACTTTCCCAAATCCTTCATCTTGAAACGAATACAGAGATTGGATTTTAATTGATCAATCTCTTCCTCTAAGTCACCCGTTATAATCAAATCGTCCACATAAATGAGGACCACTGCTACTTGATTATTAGCCTGTTTGATAAACAAACTAGAATCTGAGTTAGCCAATCGAAAACCACATTGTTCAAGGAACTCACCAATTTTCCCGAACCAGGCTCGAGGTGACTGCTTTAGGCCATAAAGTGCCTTCTTCAACTTGCAAACATAATCTGGATGCCTCTTATCTTCGAACCCCACAGGCTGCGACATATAAATAGCATGATCCAAATCTCCGTATAAAAATGCGTTGTTGACATCCATTTGCCATAGGTTCCACCTCTTGCATACTGCCACAGCAAGGATGACCCGAACAGTAGTCATTTTAGCCACCGGGCTAAAAGTGTCTTCGTAATCCAAACCGTATTGTTGAGTGAAACCCCGGGCCACTAAACGAGCTTTATACCTCTCTATACTACCATCTGCTCGCTTTTTGAGTTTGTATATCCATTTACAAGAGACCAAATTTACATCAGTGGGTTTTGCCACCAATTCCCATGTTTGATTTTGTTGGAGTGCTAGTAATTCCTCCTTCATAGCTTGCCTCCATTCCTCTTGATTATTAGCATCTTCAAACTTTCTTGGTTCTACAAACTGCCTTTCAACAATAGCAACATTAGCATTAGCATATCGGGGATTTGGTTTTCTTACCCCCTGTGATCGTCTGGGAGTTGGTTCAAGCTGGTCGATTTCCTCTTCAACTTCAACATTGCTCTCTGATTGACTCACCTCATCTTCACCTGATTCTACCACACTTGAGTTATCTAAATTTAATTGTACTTTAGATAACTCCAAATCCTCTTTTAATTTCTGTGAATCTGGCAATGCTTCACTACTTTCAGACCACCACGCAGAATTTTCATCAAATATTACGTGTCTTGACACGTATATTATACCGGTGTTAGGGTCACAACATCGCCACCCTTTCTTTTCAGCATCATAACCAACAAAGACACACCTAACTGCACGCCGTTCCATTTTACTTCGAAGGTGACTGGGTATGAATACGTAACATACACACCCAAAAACCTTGAAATAACTCACATTAGGTTTCAAACCCGTTAGCTTCTCTATAGGTGAAATATAATTCATACCTTGGGATGGTTGTCTGTTGATTATATATGCAGCGGTGCTCATGGCTTCTGCCCAAAACCTCCCAGGCATATTCTTCCCATGGATCAAGCTTCGCGTCACTTCCCCCAAATGACGATTCTCCCGCTCGGAAACCCCATTTTGTTGAGGAGTATTAGCACACGTGAGTTGTCGTTTGATTCGCTTGTTTTTCAGATAATTTGTGAATTAATGAGCAAGGTATTCTCCCCCATTATCTGACCTTAAAGCTCGAACCACCTTTCCTGTGAGAACTTCGGCATCGACCTCAAATTCCTTGAATCGATCAAACACTTGAGACTTCTCCTTCATGAAATACACCCACACATACCTAGATAGGTCATCAATGAAGGTCACCATATACCGGTTTCCATGAATCGACGGCTGCTTCACCGGACCAAAAACGTCGCTATGAACCAATTCTAAACATTCTGTGAATTTAAAACTGGACTTTTGAGGAAATGGGAGCTGGGCTACTTTACCATACTGACATCCTGAGCAGACCACTTCTTTGTCAACTTTTATTTTTGGCAGCCCATTAATGAGCCCACGATCACTTACCAGGCCCAACTTGTCAAAACCCATGTGACCCATACGTTGGTGCCACATATCCATACTTTGATTTCCTTTAGCCTTTTGAATGTAGGTGGATTCTGCATTCAACACATACACAGTCTCGTTTTTCCGGCCATGGATCACCGGAATTGATGACGTCTCAAAGTCTTTATAAATCTACACATCCCTCGGTCCAAACAATACGTAATGATTGTCGTCAGTTAATTATGGGACCGATAGTAGGTTCTTTTTCATACCTGCAACATGAAAAACATCGGTTAGGGTGAGCCCCTTTCTTCGATCTCCGGTGGAAAACTTCACATCTCCGATGTGATTTATGGAATGCTTGGAATTATCAGCAAGAACCACAACTTTGCTCCCTTCATATTCACTTAGATTGCTCAGTCTTCTTTTGTCACCTGTCATATGGTTTGAGCAACCGGAATTGACGATCCACTCATCTAGTCGATTTTCTCGATTTTCAGTGGTGGCTGTGAACGCAAAAACTTCCTCAACTTGGGCGACTAACGCCTCAGCATCCCAACCTTCTTCATCCTTGGTTGTAGCAACGTTGCTTTCCTCATTTGCTGGTGATTTGCAGTTTCTTGCCAAATGCCCCCTTTTGCCACAATAATAGCATTTAAACGGAAATTTCTTGCCGTTCCGAGACTGCCTCTTGTGATCACCAGAAGTCTCCCCTTGTTCAGGTCCAACTTTCTTCTTACCATTACCATATTGACCTCTATTTTTATCCTGGTGTCTTGTTGACCCACGATTGTCTCGCCCCTGTTTATTCTTACCATTAGTTCGTTCAGCGAAGAGTGCCTCTACTTCCTTCTTTACTGTAGACTCAACTGAGGTTGCTCCCATCTGTGTGGCCAGAGCCTCTTGACTGGCCAGCAGATTTTCGAACTCTCCAAGAGTAGGTTGGGTTGACCAACCTTGTATTGCAGCCACAAAACTACGGAATTCTGCATTTAACCCGTGAATTATAATTCGCTTCATACGCGGCTCACCGATCCTGGCTTGTGGATCTAACTCACCAATCTCCCTACACAAGGTTTTAACCTTGTGAAAATACTTTGGAATTGACAAGTCCTTCTGACTTATTGACATCAGCTCATTTTCCAAAAGTTAGAATTTCGTGTCATTCCTTTTGGAAAATAAGGTGGCCAAAACATCCCAAGCCTCCTTCGGGTTTGTTGAGTCACGAATGTGCTCAAGCAGATCTTCCTCTACAGTTGTTTTTCAAACGAACATCGCCTTCCCAGCTTTGATCTTCCATTTTCGTAGACCACCTTGAGCGTCTTCTTCTGGTTGTGTTATCTCAGACCCATTAACCACCTCCCATAGATCTTGCCCCTGCAAATACGAACTTATACAGGTAGCCCAAGTGTTGTAGTTTTGTTGGTTGAGTTTCTTCACACCTCCTACTAACTGAAAATCGCTCATCGTGGCTCTGATACCACTTGTTAAATATGAATAATGGAATTATAACTAAACAGAAAGCTATGAATTTGAACAGGAACTAAATTTGCAGTAAATAGAGATAGGTTTGCTCAAAATGGCATAGAGCTTTTCTGATATATGAAACTTGAATACAAAAGTAAACTGGAAACAAACTATAAATAGAACCTGGGATAACTCCCAACGTTCCCATGAAGTTAAAATAAAGAAGCTAAAAATGGATCACAACTGCCACCTATTGACTCATATACTTAGACTTATTCTTCCTACAAATAAGCATAAATAACCAAATAAAATAAATACGAAACTATGCTGCTCATGTGGACTTCTAAATGCCAAGCTGGAATATGCAACTCTTCAATATGTCATTACCAGCAACCGTAGGTAATGTCATTACCGCAAATCATAATAATAAAAACGCAATTTAAAACTTAATTTCGACTGGAAATACTGGCCGGAATGGAGAAATTAACCCTATAAATCGCGAACATTCGAAGTTAATTATTGTGCATCCCACTGGGCATGCTATTTTATTTGTACGATCAGCCCGTACAAGCCTTTAAGTCCATAGTTTTAGTCGAAAACCTTCAAGCGTATAATTCTGCAACACCAATAAGAACTCTACGTTACGTGAAAGACGAGCATCATCCTTGTAATTAACCTATGGTGTGTGAATCAGAATTCTTAATCGGAAATTATGGTGAATATTATGAAATTAAGGTTTTCAAAATGAGAGGGAACATACCTTGAGAATGAGAAATGATTGGCTTTATAAACTAGTTGTGACTTTGCGTGGAACGATTTTCTGACCAATCGTAATCCTCCAAATGTTCCCACACATAACTATATGTGATCCCTTTTCTAATTCTCTTGAAATAATATAGGGATCTTGTTTGCTTAGAGGTATGACATGCGTTCCATAGAGAAGAACAGATGTAGATAATGTAATATTTAAAGAGGTATAATCATTCATAATTTGTTTTGAGGCTTTACACATACATTTAAGTTATTATTTAAGGACTTTTAAAAATGCCAATATCAACAATAGATAACGGTTGATGTTTTATAAGCAAAAGTGCGATGTTATATTTACTATATAAAGTTATTTTTTCCACCATCGTGTTGCATTTTGTATTTTTATAATTTCATCGAAAACCGATGGTTAACCGACTCGTAACCGCCAAATTAACCGATTTACCGATAGGCGGTTAACCGTTAACCGATGGATTTGATTTCTCATTAACCGACATGGCGGTTATGGTTAATTTTTATCTATTAACTGACCAATAACCGACTCATGCACACCCTAGATGTGTATTCTCGTTAGAGGGTAAAGTGGTAAAACCTTACTCCTATAAGATTGTCAGCACAATACCATTGTATATGGATAACTATATATGTCAAAATAATAATAATAGTGCTTATAACAACACCCTACAAAATAACACATTGATTAGTTTTACTTACAATTTCAGAATTTAGTACAAACATATATTTAGCATAAAATTGAATAAAAGACTTTGACTTTTCAGTTGACTGAAATGTCAGATGTTGTGATTGCAATTTTTCAAGGAAGAAGATCAGAACGTGTTAAGAGGTTGTTGCCTTCTTGCTAATTGTCCGTATGTGTTTGTCCTTGCTCTTTATTACTCCGTATACATATACATATACCCATGTTCAGATTTATTTCATATGGGGTTATGGCATGTAGCCATGTAGGTCAGTATGTGTACGTATTATATATGCATATACATGTACCTGTCTATTAATAGCTAACTGTGATCCGACTTTAGAGTATAAGTTTTACTGTTGAGTCTCGTCTCTAGCCATTTATTCAGTGGCGGTTCAAGATTTGGGGTAATCCGTAGTAGGGCTGACAAATTCTGACACGACCCGGAACTCAACACGAACCCGACTCGAAAATATTAAGGTTGGGTCGAGGTTTTTTAACCCGCAAACCCGTCAACCCGAAACCCGCCAACCTGATTAATTTTTGGTTCGGGTTTGGGTCACTTTAATGAGTTTTTGGGTTAACCCGACAATCCGAATTCTTTTAAATTTAGTTAAAAGTTGAGAAGTTCTATTTTAAATGTTATAATCCAACATGTTTAGTGGTGTTTTAGTATTAAATTTTGATGAACATACTAGGTGATATGATTTTTTAAAAATATTATAAACATTTTTATGCTTATTGATGATAAATTATAGATTTAGAAGTTGACCCATGTGACCTATTTGACTCGAAATTGATCCGTTAACAAAAAAAGACCCGAAAGTAAGTTGATCTTACTAGATAAATGGGTAAAATAGATCAGGTAAGGTTGGGTCAGGGTTGGGTTAGGTTGGGTTGAAATACTCACCCGATTAAAAAATCAGGTCGGGTCTGCTACTTCTAACCCATCAAGCTGATAACCCGAGCGGGTCAACTCGACCTAACCCGAATTGCCACCCCTAATCCGTAGCATGGCATATCAATTTTGTGAACCCGTAGCACAAACAAGGAATGGTGCAAAAAATATAAGTTTTCATAAGAAATTTACATTGCGTATACTAATTGGACTCGTAGCGACTGCTACTCATACCTTCTGCTTGGCTCGCACCTGACACTATTTGATTGGTTTTGGGACTAGCTTAATTTGCAATAAAATGATCAATATACCTAATCGAATATCACGTGTTTACAAAAAGACTTAGCAAAAAGAAGAATATGACTTATTTAATCCAACTCAACGTATAAAAGAAAGAGAGATAGAGATGAAACTTCAAAATATTAATAATGAGATGTATATTTGTAGTGTTTAATTAGAATGAGGAAATATGTAACTTTCCCTCTTGCGGAGGTGTAAAAAATGTAGTCCATAGTAAAAATTAAATCGGTCATTTTTTACCGTCACTGAAGAAACATTGAATCGATTTGACTGTTGTTGGTATATGCCTTTCTCCCGTTGGTCTAGTGTTAGAGCATCTACAATGTTATTACCAAATGTTATTTTTTGCACTAAAATAAGACAAAAGTGTAACAAATCATTGTCGAGTGTTAGCACTCAACTCAACACTACGTTATTATAATGCAATGATAAATGAGAAATGTTAGGCTCCCACAATTTTTATTAAATAATGCCCACAAGTTTACATGAACCAATGAAATAAGGAGAGAGACAAATTAGATTGTTGTGATTGGTGTACATCATGTGCCACACATTTTGTATAATTTTCTTTGTAAAATTATGTGAATGTAGCAAAAATGTTTAGTGTGGTACCAAATTTAGTGTTGCACCAAACACTATTCACATTAAATATATAATTTGTAATATTAAAATATATTAATATGATGTATTCATTACGAATTTGCGATTAAGTTTTTTAAACTTACTAAATATGATCTTTGATATATTTATCAAAGAAACTTCACAATTGTTATAAAAATTTCAATTATATATTTAAATATTTTGAATATAATGATTGTTATTATATGATGATAATTTAATAGTTATATATAAATTTAATATTATATTGTTAAATTGTGTATTTTATATCAATTTAAAAAAATTAGTGTAAAATTTAGAGCAACACATTGGAGTAATTTTGATGCATTAAAAACAGCAAATCTAAGTTGGTTACACACAATAGATATTGACTACAAACTAGCTTGCGTGCCCAGACATTAACACTTAATTATTATTGTGATTGTGAATTGTGATTACCATTTGGAAAATAAGATTAGTAGAAGAGTAGGTGGAGGATTGATCGTATTCGTGTATATATGAAAAGTTGTTTAGTGAGTTTGTGGCGCAACTAACGGGGAGTAGATGTAGATCAGATGCTTGCTACCCCATAGCCATTTGACCCTACCACCACACCACCCTATTCTCATTGGGTTTGAGTCATGGTTCTTGTTTTTTAGTAGCCTAGTACTATTCTTATTGCTACTTGTTTCATGGATTGATATGCTTTTATATTAAGGAGTTTAACTTATTTTAGAGTTTGTATTCCCTTATTAAAAAGTATATACAGTAGTATTTTAGATGATCCGGCCGTAATATTGCTTAGAATATTAATTTTTTTAAATATTTTTGTTATTTGTTCTACAACGAAACATGATTTCTAATGTTTTTTTTTGGATTTATAGTTTCTTGTAGTGACCATTTAAGATACATTTTAGGTGACTACTTCCCCATCCCACCCATCCCAAATTAAGTGTCCTGAATCAGATTTGGAAGTCTTTCTTTTTCAACTTTGACATTAAATATTTTTTTTTGTGTTATATGTTATTTTATGAAAATTATACCAATGAAAATACATTAAAAACCCAATCCATTCATATATTTTACATCAAGTATTATATAACACAAACAACAATATTTAAAATATTTACGGTCAAAGTTGAAAAAGAAAAATTTAAAAAGTCAAAACATGATAGTTAATTTGGGACGGTTGGAGAATTATACAACCATAATAACTAATAACATTCAACAATCAAACATTAATCATATGTTTTTTCTGTACAATCCGTAACGTACATTTGCATCCTGGTACTTTGTCTATGAATCATGCAATGACATGTTTTATCCGTTCATTTCGTAACGTACATGTGCATACTAGTACTTTGTTCTAACGCATAATCTATAAAACATACTTAGTATTAATGATAACACATACATTGGATTGATATACGTATTTTGTCCTCCCTGTATATCGTATTTTTTCATTGATTTTAAGTGTGTAAGAATTAAGTTAAATTAGATATCATACATCTTTAACTTTATGTTTTACGAACATATACGATGCAATTTTGCTTTTTTGAACTATAGGAAAGCTAATAATAAAACCTATAGGAAGTCGTTGTGTACGATCATTCAACTAACCTTAAAAATGTGCATTCAATGCACATTGTTGATCAGATTGATGAGAAGAAAAAAAGTTATTAACAAATTAAAGAACTTTGATTACAAGTAACATTTGTGTTTTTCGTAAACCTTATATTTTTACTAGGGTTGGGTGTCTGTAAATATATATCTCTATACATTATCATTTTTTAATGTGTACACAACTATATTAACCGACATTGTGTCTACATAGCTATTTAACCGTTAAATGTACAAGGTAACTTAAAAAAGACCTTAGATTGGTAACTTTCACTATAACAGTTTTATGTAACTTTCACTAAATTCAGTTTTATTTTTTCTGACCTGACACGATTACTAAATATAATGATAATACGTAGCATGCTGAGAAGATTATTGTGCTAAACCTTTATTTAACCTATATCCTTTGAAACCCCTTATTCATATTTTTGTCACCATAAAAACCCAAAAGTCAAAATCCTGTATTATCCAAATATTATCAAAATCTTAAGTCGTATTCCTTTTGACTTTAGATATTAGCATTAATTTATTTATGTCTTGTATGCTTTTTCAAAAAGATTCTATGTAAAGATTCTTAAATTATTTCTTTATTGAGTGTTTTTAGGATTATATAACTGTTAAATGATGAGTAATAGTTTATTGGCAATATGGAAAAAGATATCATTGTTAATTTTCAAATAATGATCCCGGTAAAAATATGATGCTTCTAGGAAACATATAAACACTTGTTGTATAATGTAAGTTCAGCTGCAAACGAGTCAAGCTTTTATTGAGGGACTCAAGTTTGGTTTGAGCTTGAACTTGATCAAGTCGAGCTTTTATCGAGCTCGTGCTTAAAAGTCAGGTTCAAAATATATAATGAACCGAACTCAAGCTATTAAGATTTCCGCTCAAGCTGTTATAGAATTTTTCGAGCCTTAACTAATATACATATATATATATATATATATATATATATATATATATATATATATACTAGCATTAAATCCGCGCAATGCAGCGGTGAAAGTGGTGACGGTGGAAGGAAGTGCGAATGAATGTTTTAAAATAAAACATATTGTACTCCGTCCGTCTCATTTAAAATGTCCATATTACTATTTTGGGATGTCTTATTGTAAGTGTCCTCTTTGATATTTAACCACTCAAAAAAGACTTTAGTGGGTAGATTTAATATCTGATTAATGAAAAATGTAGTTAGTGGAAAATAAGTAGTAAGTTGGACCCACTTTACTTAGTTTTAAAATTTTTTAGAGAAGAGAGAGTATTAAATGTATTATATAGTACACACACACTAGCATTATATAGTACACACACACTAGCAATGCAGCAGAGAAAGTGGTGACAGTGGGTGGAGATGCGAATGAATGTTTTAAAATAAAAACATATTGTACTCGGTCCGTTCCATTTAAAATGTCCACATTACTATTTCAGGATGTTCCATTATAAGTGTCAACTTTGATATTTAATCAATCAGAAAAGACTTTAATGGGTATATTAATATTTTATTGATGAAAAATGTAGTTAGTGGAGAATAAAAGTAGTAAGTGTGACTCACTTTACCTAGTCTTAAATTTTTTTCGGAGAGAGTGTTAAATGTATTATATATATATATATATATATATATATACACACACACTATTATTATATTTTGAAATTGTAAAATAACTTTACATAGTTTTCAACTTGTTTTCATGATTCATATTAATTTTATATTTATTTGAAATGATTTTTGATATATGATTTATATTTTTTAATTAAATATAAAATAAGTTTGAATATTAAAAAATATTTTCATTTACAATTTTGAACTTTTCAAGCGAAGCTCGAACGTGTATTGTGAAAGTTTATCGAGTCGAGCTCAAACTTATCTTAAATTTGTCTAGCCGAGCCGAGCACGACTTGATTGCAGGCTTTGCAGCCCTGAACTTCATAATTCATGGAGTAATATTGTACCATGTTCTTAAGGTCACCCCGTGTATAAGTTTGGCCCAATGTTAGAACTTAGAAGTGCTGACAACATGGGCCTTAGGTATTATTTATGTCATTTGGTCTCCGGTGGACAATCTCACAGGCTATTGCCTTTTATTTTTATTTTCCTTCTGTTTTGCTGTAACGTACGACTAGAATAAAGCCGACGCAGCCTAAAATATTTCTATCAATCTATCAATAGTAGTGACATGTAGTAATATGATATTGCTTTTCTTCTTTTCCGATAGATTAGTTATGGTGTTGAAATTGGTCAATTTAAAGTGTTTAAATAATTGTGTTTAGTGATAGAGATAGTGGAGTAACTGTTATTTACTAAAATAGTTAAAATAATAAAAATTTTGATAATATGAATATAAGTAATGCTACATAGACCCAAAAATAGACCTAATATATTTATTGGATAATACTGTTTCTTTCTCCTAGTTTTGCTAGTTGAACCTGACACACGACGCTCTTACATTTTTAGGTACACATTAGGTCTATCTAATTAGTCCTGAATATGAGTAATGTTACATAAACCTAATTAGATAGACCTAAAAATAAACCTAATACATTCATTAGATGTTGAGTTTTACATTTTGTTCATTAAATGAACCCAACAATAGAAAACCTGAGTGTGTTTAGTTGTGGAAAATTTTCCACTTCTAATGTTGTAAGAAATTAAAAGAGTTTTTCTCTAGAATAGTGATGAAAATTTAGAAAATGTGTTCAAATGTTGTTTCATTTTCTATTTTGGAAAACTAGTTAAGGTTAGAAGGGTTCGAAATTTTTTAGAAAAGTATTGGTAGTGTTATAAAAGAAAAAGTAGAAAAGTGAAATTCATGGTTTTCTAACTCCTAGTTACATAGAAAATTGAGTTTTCCATTTTCTAGGAAATTATTTTTTAGAAAAAACTCATTTTGAACTCATTTTTCACTTTTCTTAAAAAAATTAACCAAAAAACACCCACATTTTTCTTCAACTAAACACAGCCTTAGTTACATTATATATATATATATATGTTGTATACTTGTATAGATGAGGCTCCTCCAAAGTTTTTATAATTAGTGTTAGATAATGAGTAATACTACATAAGCCTAATTAAATAGATCTAAAATCGGACCTAATAATCTCATTGGTTCAATTTTTACCTTCTTCTAAATTCATCCCATCAATATTCCATATCTACCAATTACATGTTTAAATCTAGAATTAGAAATACAATTATAGACCAACCTATCATTTTCCTTATAGAATACGGTAAACGCTTAAGTTCTTTTAACATGTTATGATTAATAAAGCCATTCAATTATATATATATATATATATATATATATATATATATATATATATATATATATATATATATAGTTTGGATCAAATGAGAACACTTAAAAAATAAGAACGGTGAAAACACTTCATAAATGCACAACTAACCAACTAAAATTATTAGATTCACAGTCATACATCTCAAATATGCAAAAAAAAGACAAATACACACTTCTAAAAATGCAAAAAAATTAAAAAAATGAATGATGCACGATTATCTCTATAATTGTGCATCAATCGTTTTTTCGATTTTTGTGTATTTTCGAAAGTTCGCATCTATTCTAATCAATTTTCTACACATATTTGAGATGTATGAGTGTAAATCTAATGATTTTGTTGGTTAACAGTGCATTTATGAAGTGTTCTTACCGTTCTTATTTTTAAAGTGTTCTTATTGGAACCTTATATATATATATATATACACTAGCGTTGTACCCGCGTAAAGCCGCGACGATACATAAATTTCGACAATCTTTAAAAAATATTGCGGCAGTTTAAAATTTCACCGATAGTTTCTTGTGTCTTTTTTTCCATCAAATATGCAAACAACTCTAAAAGCATCTCCGTGTTTTGATTTTGAGTTTATCATTTCGTTATATATTAAACTTTACGTTTTTTAATATTTGATTAGACGTACTTTCATTTGTTCAATTGAATGTATTGAACTTCTAAATATCGTCTATTGTATGTATATTTTTCTTATATGGTAAGACAAAAAAAAATTCATACAATATACGATATTTACAAGTTCAATACTTAACAAAACAATAAACTATCCTACAATTAATCCCTCAACTTCAATATTGATGCGGCACCCTTCGTACGTGCAGGCCAATGGCCTTCATTGGTATACAAAGACTTCTTTTAAGCAGCTATTTTTAGTCTTCTACATAGGTACGACAATTTTTGAGATTAGACTATTATCGAGCCTACCTCTCACTATCATTAGGGGTTTCCAAAAATATGGGTATCCAAACCCATATTCAAAATATCCAATCCAATAATCCAATCTAAAAATTCATATATCCAAAAATTCATAACTCCTTTATTATATCTAATTTCTTTTCCTTTTTAAAACCCTAAATTCATTATACACTTGCACCTTAAAAAGTCCATAACAAATTATATCCATCTGAGTATTTTTTTTTTTTTTTGAAATGCAGTTGTGGAATCATTGACGGACCATTTTTGGTCCACCCGATCATCTCCACAAGCGGTTACTCCCCTGGAATCGAGTAACCGCCCTCGAGTTCGTAACCTAGGCGACGCCCTAAAAGGGTTGTTCTCCCACGTTTTGGATGGGTATAGCGTCGCAGGAGTCCCCCTCACAACAAGGCTCGAATTCATCACCTTCAGGAAGAAACCATATGGAAAACTCCCTGACCATTGGACCAAGATCCTAATGAAATTTAAGATGTCTCCTCCTGGGTTTGAACCCATGACATCTTGGATAAAATCCAAGTAGTCAACCAACTGAGTAGTAGGTGGGGGACATATCCATCTGAGTATTGATCCCTTTCTCCCATGAAAGTGGCAGGCAAATAAGCTTCTTGTATTTTCGATTTCTTTGTTCATTTGAGTCAATATTTTTCTTTTGAAGAATTAGATGGAATATTTATGATTTATGCTTACGAGTGACGGTTGGTTTATTTGATTTTACTCCGTAGTATATTTTTGTTGTTTCCTTTTGAATCAAGTCAAACTAATTTGTATTTGTCTCAAACTTCTACCAAAAAAGCATTTTGATTTATATCCACATAGCAACTTTTATATACATGAAATGCAACAGATTGAAGTCTTACTTTGGTTATTTTATTTTTTTACGTCAATTATATCAAAAATCTCATATTTTTTGGTTTCTAATCAAATTTACCGATATTACTTCTTCTTCCTTAAGATGTAGAAAATGGCTTTCGTATTTTTGGATAATAGGATATTTGAAGATATCCGAAATTCCAAATTCGGATAGAGAAATCAGATATCCCAAATTTTGGACATCCAACACCCTAACTTTCATTATTTGTTTCATTTTAAAATTTATAAATTGAAAAAAATAAAGTTATGCAATCAGGAAACTTTGACTAATACTAATTCCTTGAAAATATGAATAAAAGTTTTTCCAATGTTAATATTCAAAAAAATTACCCTTTGCTTCATTTTACTAATATTTTCACACCTATCAAAGTTATCAATATTTGAGTAAGAGTTATATTTTCAAAACCAAAATTGCTATTTCAGTATTTCAACATCATTCTAATATAATTGAGAAAATGCAACAAATCAAGACAAGGCCATATTTTAGCTAACAAACAAAAACTTGGAGTATTCAAACACACAACAGTCATGAAAGGAAAATTGGTCAAAAGAGAACAAAAACCAACAATAAAAAACATTTACGAACCAAAAACAATCCACTTGAATCACAAATTCAAAGATCCTAAACACAGACGCGAAAACTACCTACACGGCTTACACAAGGTTTTCCGGTCGACTCGATTGACTCACAGAAATTAACACCAACTACCAAATAATGACAGATCTAACACAAAAACCCACGTATGTCAACGAATCTGTAAGAAAGAAACAAACTCGACATAAAAAGGAAGTATCTCGTTTAAACTTGTCGGGTCTCAACACCAAACGATGGAAACCAACGGTGGTCAACTTATAACGACAGATCTTCCTTAAACTCGTCGGGTCTCAACACCAAAAGGTGGAAACCCGCTTATTTTAACCTACCGAGTCGGATCTAACGAAAGCCAAAGTTACCGACGAAAAGGACGGTGGTGATGGAAAATTTCGGAGGTGATGACGACAAAAAGAAGATTTGTGTAAACACACACAATTATGGATCTACAAAAATTAATTATATATGGATCTAATACAAAAATTAATTAGCTATATATAATTCATGAAATAAAAGTTGAAAAATGTGGATCTAACACACACTATTATGTGTAAATCCAGAATTTTGAGTAAGGCGGAAGTGACAGTCACTTCAACAGTAGTCTAAGCAGCGGTGGTTGAGGTTTGCATCCCTTGTTTAGTGAAGAAAGTGGAAGTAGTCACGGTGGTGGTTGTAGTCAGTGGTGGATGGTGGTAGTGGTCACGGTAAGAGAATCAGAGAGGAGATCGAGAAACTGTTATGTGTGTGTTTTTGGCGGTGTAAACTATGTGTTTTGTTGCAAGTTAAGTGTATATATATGTGGGTAAAATGCTTTTTATGTTGTGTGTGTTTGCAAAATTTGTAGTGATTGGTGGATGGAGGTTTACACGGATTATGATCAAAATGTTGGAATTCAAGTTTGAATAATGAATGGCTGGGATTAGATATTGGCTGAATTTTAAGACATGGACAAATGCATTATAAAGTAGTAAAGATATCATTTCAAACCGGGACTATATATATATAAATCGTAAACGAACATGTATGCGGCATTTATTTATTGAAAACGATGAGATGTATAAGCTTACATGACAAAGTTGAACTATAACCCTCGTGACCTTTAAGTTTAATTAACGGTGGAGTTAAAAAAAGATAATTATATGTTTTCGCAAAATTTAGTAACCTATCTATCTAATAATAATAATCCTAATTATAAATCTTAAAATTTAATCTAAATTGATACATTTTTCCACAATTGTTATCTGTCAATTTATTTCTTCAATCCCATAACGATTTTAGTATTTAGTCGGATTACTCGTCCACGTCAAATTCTAAGAGTAGTTTTGGCCATTGGATCACTCGTCCACGTCAAATTCTATAAAAGATATTGAAATCAACAATCGTTATTGAATCTATACATTTGCACTTTATGGGTCACATTAATTCATAGGTTGATCTCGTTTACATGTAGGTTTTGGCAATAAATTATTTTATACGTTAATTCACAGGCATTTCATCTCTTTTCGAGTAATGGTACACTCACAAAAATAAAATAATAAAGTTGGATGATAAGAGTAAGGTTCAAATGAGTTCATGATTTTTGAGTGAGAGTAAAAAAACTAATGATATCATGTCACATGTACAAAGAGAATGTTCCATACTACAAAACCCATTTACCTCAAACATCAATTATCTCACAAACGACAAATCGAAAAATCATGAAACTTGCACCATATTTTTCAGCATTTTATCCTCTTCGATTTGCCGTCCCTCAAGGCATACTTTCGGAAAAAAATATTCGGTTTTTTGGTGGATTTTATAAATTAGTAACACATGTGTTAGTGATTGATTGTATATTATATTTACGGTTATGGTTAGGGTTTAGGGTTAGAGTTTAGGGTTAGGATTTAGCAGGGTTTATGGTTTAGGGTTTAGATTTTATGTTTTAGTAGGGTTTAGGGTTTATTAGGGTTTAAAGTTTAGTATGATATAGGGTTTAGAGTTTTATAAAGCGTTTAGGGTTTAAGGTTTAGGGGTTAGGGGAGAAACCCAAAAACCCAAACCCTAACCCCTAAACCCTAACCCCTAAACCCCAAACCCTAAATGCAACACTCTAACACATGTTTTAGTAACATATGAAACCCACAAAAAAATGAAAAAAAAAATCGTCGGAAGTATGCCTTGAGGGACGGAAAATCGAAGAGGATAAAACGCTGAAAATTATGGTGCAAGTTTCATGATTTTTCGATTTGTCGTTTGTGAGATAATTGATGTTTGGGGTAAATGAGTTTTGTAGTATGGAACATTTTCTTTGTATATGTGGCATAATATCATTGGTTCCTTTAGTCTCACACAAATTTTTAGTCTCATTTGAACCTCATCGTGGAGGATAAATATTATGTCATTTTTTTTCCAGGTTTACCATTGAGAATATTGGACGAAAAGAATTATACTGAAATAATGAAGCATTATATGACACGTGTATCATCTTCTGATGATGTTACGACACATGATTGGTCCAACAAGCTGTCAGCAATGATAACGTACAAGTTCGTTAATTTTTGGCCTATTCTACTTCCAACATACGATTCACTCGACAACCTAAAGTTTTAACTTTAACGAAATGTTCATATTTGCGTAGAGTAAGGTGTAAATAAGAAACAAACAAAGTTACAGAATTTTGGGTAAAGTTAATTATCAAGATCAAAATTTTACATAAAATCGTTTTCAAATTTTACATGATAATTAGAATTGACCAAAGATTCTATTTAATGAAAAGGCAGTACGTAATATATTTAACGCGCGTTACTAGAGAGTAGCATTATACCCGCTCAATACAACGGTGAAAAGTGATAACGGTGGATGGAGGTGCGAATGAACGTTTTAAACTAAAAATATATTGTACTTCGTCCGTCTCATTTAAAAGTGTCCATATTACTATTTTGGGATGTGCCATTTTAATTGTCCTCTTTGATATTTAACAAATAAAAAAAGAAGTTAGTTGGTAGATTTAATATATGATTGATGAAAAGCGTAGTTTGTGAAGAATAAGTAGTAATAGATAGTACGGAGTAATAGATAATGGTATATTGAGACTCACTTTACTTAGTCTTAACAAAATTTTAGGAGAGAAAGTTAAATGTATTACTAAGATACTTCTTTGTGAACCACTGGTAAAAATATTTGATCGTTATACGATGTTACGATCTTATTCGATCCAATAAAAAAATTTAAAACATTTTTGTCCCCTTTACTTACAATATAATTTATAATATATCTTTTAACCACATTCACCTTTTGGCACTATAAATATCGGCTCTTTTCTTCACCGATTATATTACACACACAAACAAACACCATACCACCCAAAATTCCACCACTACTGCATTTTGATTTCATTAAATTAAAAAAATACAAGATGAAGCCATTAGTTACAACATTCATGCTTATGGCTATTCTACTCTTGAGCTCTTCTCTCCTTCAAATCACCATGGCTGGTTCAAGTAAGATTGAAACTCAACCAATTCACCAACCCTTTTCTTCTTTTAACTTTTGTTAATTTGGGGTTTCAAGCTTTCCATTTGTCCATATAATGATTGCGATTTGTAAGACTAATTATGCGTGGTACGTACATGCTTGTAGGTTTTTGTGACTCGAAGTGTGCGGTGAGATGCTCAAAGGCAGGAATGCAAGATAGATGTTTGAAGTATTGTGGGATATGTTGTGAAGATTGTCATTGTGTGCCTTCAGGGACGTATGGGAATAAAGACGAGTGCCCTTGTTACAGGGACAAAAGGAATTCTAAGGGCAACCCGAAATGCCCATAAAACGTCTCATAACAGTGCACACCCTTGTTATGGAAGACAAGAAAGGCTTCGGCAAGATTACAAATATTCTTATAACATATGGAGTATATGTTATTCATGATTATGTCTTATTTACTCATGTTTATAACTAATAGTAATTCTAATAAACCGATGTGGATATTATATGAGTACACTGATGTGGATCGACAATGGAACATGTTTCGTCATATGATGTTTGAGTATTATTTTTAAAAAAGCATCATAAATAAAAATGCTGTATCCATGAATAATAATAGAATAAGTCAAATTACTCAAAAAATTTGATTTGTTTTTTGTTTTTTTGGCGAATACTCATCAAACTGAAGAAAAGAAAGACAACATGATAAGAAGTTTGGCACTATTTGCTGTATAAGAAAACATGTGAAACGAATACCACTTAGAAAACCATTTCATCTACCGATATATATATACGTAATTACGTATCCGGTATCTACGTTTGTTTTGCCTCTGCAAGATCATACACTCCCCTGCATCACCAATCGCATTGAACCACTTTGGTCTTCCTGTTGACAACATGACATATCCAATGAGCTGCCCAAGTTATCCCACATCCGTATCCCAACATCAGCGCTTTCCATGTTATTTCACTTTCATCCTCATCTACATGTCCATTGCAATCAAGCGCTGAGGAGCTCTCGTGTTCACACTCATTAGGTATAGTAGCGGAATCCCACATGGCCACAGCCCACATAGTTCTGAGTTCCATCCAAATGAGTTCTCATTAAATGTGTCCAATTGGTTTCCTCGTGGAATACGTCACTAAGATGGTTTTTTGAAAAGTTTAAGATTGCAAGACCCTTGATGTCCATATGATTTTGAGGGATCTCTTCCGTGAGTTGGTTCCAAGATAGGTTTAATTTGCAAATTATCATTGAAATAGAGATTGAGCGAGACCAAGTGCAGAAAGAAATGAGATTTTCGACGAGATTTGGCCTGACCTGACAAGTTGAGTATTTCCAAAGATTGAAAATTGAAAATGTCATTAGGTAATTTTCTCAGCTCGTTTCCACATTCATTATTTGACTCAACTCGATTAAATATTTTCATAATTCGTCTTAACTCGAATATTTCTTTGTTCGAGGTTGAGGCCGAGCTCGATGATCGTTTAGTTGAAAGTTCTTAGTTGAGAATTCCCTAAAAAGCTTTTGTCAAGCTTTTCACTCCGGTAAAAAGAAACTTTGAAATATCTCTTCTGTTATTTTTAATTTTCATATTACAAGAAAGGTATATCTGCAGGTTAAAAGAACAACTGAACCGGATCTGATCTGGTTCTCTCTATAGTTAAGTTTAAGTTGCATGTCCACACTATTAGACTACCATACCTCGAACAAAAAAGATGTGATTTTCATGATAAATGCAAAATTAATTTTACCGTATGTAACTTTAATTAAGTGAGCGTCCAAATATGGTCCTACAACTTGGAATAATCACTTTCAAACAGAAGATAAAATTAAGGGGGTGTTCGGGATTGCGATTCAAATAAGTTATTTGATTACTGTGTGGAAAATGCAGATATTATTCAGAAAAACTTGTTTAGCAACCCCATAAAAAGATAAAAAATTATCCACGTTGTGCTAGTCTGCTAGAAAGACTCAAAATTTAAAGAATGCATGTTGATAAATGCTAAAGTATTTCAAAACGCAGTTTCAAGAACGCTAAATGTATCTTGAAACGCAATCCCAAACAACATCTAAATACCGCCTTATACTACCAATATTTCAAATAGATATATGCATACATTAAAAATAGTTGATGTCCCAAATCCTATTGCGTATCTCTTTATACGATAAAATATACCAAAAAGGACCATTGGCCCATGTAATTTCACCATTCAAAATTCAAACCCGATGCGAATTTTACAGAAAAACATCTTAAGTCCTAAAATTTCCTGAAGAACTTCATTACACAGTAACCGTAAATCAAAACCTCGCAAGTTAAGTTTGAGGAAAACAAGATTCAGGAAACAACATACCACAGACAGTTAATGACTACAATTTGTGAAGTAACAACAAGTATGAAGTAGTATTCACAATGTATACTTGCATGTAGTCCCTTGAACATCTAGCTCGATGCAGCTGGGACCCGCTTCTTTTCAAATCTTTCGAGTATCTTTTTACCATAAAGATTGGTTCGCATGGATGACATGTTCTTCGTAATTAGGTGGCGCAGGCAGTCATGCGCATATCCCTGTTCTCACAATAGATATCAAACGTCACTTAAATAATCAACGATTTGATACGAACTTCATATTATCTGTTTGTTATTGACACTTTGACAGCGAGACTACTACGTTATCTATTAGATTGGAACCCCGTTAAGTAATTCTAGTCAACTTCAGTGTTTAATTTACCTTTTAAAGGTTTCAACAGTCAACAATCACAATGCTTTGAAGGTATTTGGATGAACGTTATTTAACATGGTTTTATGATTTTTAATAATCATATTCAACTAGACAGAGTGACAGACATTATGTAACATACAGTAGAAGATAGTGTTTGAACAGTTACTGCTGTTTGAAATAGTAATAATTAAATAATAAGATCTTGAGTGTTTAGAAAATTTGATCATTGGAAAAAGGGAAAATCATATGCTTCTGGCTGCAAGTGTAACTTAGGGGCAAGCGTGTATAAGCAAATATGTGATCATAATTGGCTTTAGCACGACATAACTTATACGACTAAAAATCAATGGATAAAAAAAACAAAACCATATATATCATCCCCATGATAAAACGACTCAAAGGAGCCACTACTTCCAACATAATTAGCTTTTATTGGCAGCCAGATAAAAAAGGTGTTTTGACCCTAAAAGGCTAAAACTATCAATTTAATCAAAAGCAGAATCCATTTATCCAAACACTAGACACTGGCTAATGAGTATTAACTAGATTATAAATAGAAGTATGAGCTAACCTTGGAAACTTTTAGTGCAGACTGGATAACAAAGTTGGCATATGGGTCTACTAGAAGCATAGATGAATTTGGGCTTCTGATTAGTTCTAGTACGATCTGTGTGGAAACCTCTTCTCGAGATTCATTCAAACATTTCTCTACAACATTACTCCCATACTTATTGCACGAAAGAGACGCGAAATTCCCTTGAAGTTGCCTAACAAGCAATGCTGTTAACTCGGGTATATTGAGTCCCACCATGTGCTGTAGAACATAATTACTACAAACATAGTAACAACAATAAATAATCACAATTTTTAAATCTACGATCTGCAAAGATAAAAAATATATGCTTTATATTTTAAACATTTAGAGACACAAACCCGAAAGGATCCTCAGCTAGGTGTACTGAATTGACCAAAATCTCAGTGACTATACGCGTTCTAACTTCTCCACGAGAGTGTTCCACACATGCCTGCAGGACACAGCAACCACTTCTATCTGTTGCAACTTTATAGCACTCATTTGCTATTTCATTGAGTATAGGCTGCAAAGGTGACATTAGCGACAAAAATTGTTCATTCATTGATCCAAATATTAGAGTTAAGAAAGCAAAATAACAAATTCTACAATGTGTTCAAATCATTAAGTTGAAGGCAGATGGATGGTAAGCAAAATGAGGGTATAAATCTGTTCCACATAATTACCCTGCTTACGCATTGAGGCATTTAGCAAAAGTCACAAACTTCAGCTACATTGTAAAAACGCTAAAACGCTCAACGTGACAAGTAATCTCAATAATAATGTTTACTTATTGGTCATTTATGTAGATGTGCAATAAAAAATAGTTATAAAATCATTAAAGGAAACTAACACCCGTCAAACAATGACACTCGTACGAAAGTAATAATTAGTGAGAGACAATTAGTAAGTAAACTCGGACTATATGTGTAAAAACATATGTTGCATGCTCTTGAGTCAATCCAGGAAAGACAGCATTACATCTATTGGAACAAAGGGAATGAAAGTACATGCAGAGTTATATTTTACACTATATTTCACTTCAAACAAGACACTCCCATATTAAACAAGTCTGCAATAAACAAATATATTCTAGGGGAGCATCAATAGAACAATATCAAGGCATTATTGGCAACATCTAACTCCATAAAACTAGACTGTAGAATTATGGGTCATACGGCATACGCAACTCTCGGGTACATAAAATTAAAATAATAATAAACAATACTTAGGGAAAAGCTAACATTTTTACAAAAAATGCTTCAGCGTGAGAAACCGTAAGAATTTCATCATAAGCACAAGTTTAGGAAACAAGTGAGCATCTATCAAAATAGCCAATATGAAGTAAAGATTACTCGCGAACAAAAAAAAAATATAAATTTGGATTAAACACTTACAAGATGCCATATTCTCTTGAGTCAACCCAAAAAGAACAATACCCCATCTTTTAAGAGACAAAGATTATTAACTTTTAAGGTCTGGAGGGACTACACACTAGAACCTTACCAAATTAACTAACAAAAAAGGTAAACGTCCACAAGAATATTTCATTCAAATCAAGAAATAATCATTTATTAACACACAATTCAGGCACCAGTACATCATACATTGAAAAATATTCTATAACATTTGTACACAAGAGATGGAACTTGAACAAAACGATAAGAATTAGTACTCTAGAAGATAGTACCTTGACGAAATCACCATGGAAGTTCACCAGACAATACTGAATGACATGATGACCGTTCGGGTCATTTGCCAATGTGGCTGCACCGCGGTGTAGAGTCTTCATTACTAATTTAATCTGATTTGGCTGTTTCAGATTTTCCAACAATTTTTGCATAGCTCTAGTCCTATAGAATCACCAACAACAACAAACATATAAATATGAACACACAACACTGAAATTCTCAAATAATATCATGAAATTCGACATACCCGTGTGGATTCATACACACAAGAATGATATTTGCTGGGGCTTTCATCAGGGAAAAAAGTATCTGAGACTTCTGATTATCATTGCACACTGCAAAAAGCTTCTGAACTAAATAATTCCCAAATTGATCCTTCATCAAATCAGAAATAAAATCAAGCACCTCAGACAAAACAATTTCAACATCCTCAAATGTTGGTGTTTCAAACAAAGATTGCAGTATCCTGCAACCATTTTGATCTTTAGCTAGAGTATAGATTCTTCCCCTTAATTCTTTTAAAGACCATACACCCAAACCCTCATTATTATATAATAAACTCTGATTTTGAAATTTCAGTTTGTTGTCATCAGCCATTTGTGTGGGGTGAGCAAAATTCTTGGATAGCAAGTTTGACTTTCGGTCAAAGTCAAACAAATAGTCAACACCAGAAAAACACTCTCGTCGGAGAGCTTCCGTATCATCACAAACCCGGCGTTGGTTAAACGGAATGTTAAACGGAGAGCCATTCATCGGATAAACAAAACCATCGCCGTTACCGGCAGCAACATCCGAACCGATTTGACCGGCGAGAGCGTTCCGGAGCAACGGCGGAGCAGCGTACGTCGCAGGTGACAGATTCATACACGAGAACATATTCGATAAGCTCCGATCGACGTCAATCGGAGACGAAAAACCCGAAAACCTCGCCGGGAAATACTCTCCGTCGGGAAGAAACGGCGGCGAGTACGACGGGAACGGGACACCAAGTCCGAGATAGTGTGCGTTTCTGCGGCGCTCCATTTGATCAAAAACCGAATCTGAAATGGGGAGGGTTTGAAATACTAGGGTTTAACTTGGGTTTACAGATATATTTAATATAAAAATAAAAAGTACATATATAATATAGATAGATAGATACAGAAGATAAAATGTATGTAATGTAGTGAGATTAGGAGATGGGAAGGGGAAGATGAAATGGGTATGAAACGGAATGGGGGAATGAAGGATTTGGGGAATGGGATTTTAGAGAGAGAGAATGTGGGGGGGTTTTAGAGAGAGAGAGAAAGAAATATGCATGCAAAAATGGAAAGATATGTTGATGCGTGAAGAAGAAGGATAGCAAATGAGAGTGAATCTGTTAACCAAAAACTGCAACATGCCGTTAAGTATGCAGTGGGTGAGCGTGTGTATATATACTGTTACTGTATATATATTTATATCATGTGTGTGTGTCCATTTTTTAACCATCTTTTCGTATATTATTTCGTGGGGCCCACTAGATTCTGTATACATTATAGTACTTCATCCGTCTCAAAATTATTGTCCAGAAATACGCAGTTTAAGAAAAGATAATTATTATACTGTACTTTTCTGTACTATGACAGTTTTACCTTACTTTTTACCTACATTTTTTTAACATACATATAAAGTAGGGGTATAATAGGAAGTTTGGTTAAGTATATCATACTACTTTTGAAAGTGGACAATTATTTTGAGACGTCCAAAAAGGGAAACATAGACTATAAATATGGGACGGAGGGAATATGTGATTGTGAATTTTAGTATTTTATGGTCCGTTAATTTATTATATTCCAGGATTAAATGGTCTAGTGAATTTTTACTGTATGACAAATAGTACTGTATATAGTTGGTTTGGGTTTTGATATCGAGTAATGTTATATAAACTACTTAAATGGTAGATCTAATATGTTTATTGGTTAATATAGTTTTTTTCGATTAAAAGTTTTGGTTGAATTTGACACATATCAAGCTTATATTTTTATGTTTACATATAACGGTATATGTGATTAGACCTATCAATTATTTTCTTTTGCTATTTGGTGAGTTTTGGAATTTTGGTGTGTTAAAGGCACAAAAGTAATCAATACGGAGAACTAAATTTGATATCGATTGTGTTTGCATTATATTTTTCTTTTAATACAATATTATTTACATTACATTGAATACCATAAGAATTAGATTGATTTAATCAATAGTCAATACACATTATATTATATTAATATATTTATTGATGATTAAACAAAAATATACTACTGGTACAAAAATATATTTGTTCGAGTCTCACAGATGGCGCCATTTGATCAAGCATATTTTCACACTTGAGTGCAATGGATTGGACCGATTCGATGCTCTCCGCGACTTGCGTAAAGACCCGTTAGAGTGTATAGAACGAAACTAAAGATGGCGAGAATCGGCATGTTACCATCTATGAAGATGGGTTTCGGTGGTGAGCAAGGCTCATCCTTGGTTGAAGAGGGAGGAGAGGCTCCTCTTGTATGTATTGTGATATCGTTTGTTGTGACCTCCTTTTTGTTTGTTTGTTAGGGTTTATCCCTTTATAAAGGGGAAGGGGCACACCCAATAATGAAGCTCATGGGGCTGGAGAGCCCAAGTACATGGTACATGATCAATAAACTTAAAAAACTGAATTAAGCTAATGAATGCATTAATTTTAGAAGTGGTATCCTTTTCTTGCGCTCTCTCAACTCAAAAGTAAACACGTAACCATACGACGTTCTTTGGGTCTCGCCTTCGTGGGGCAAAGCCGATGGTTGATCGTGATGACAGTTAATTGCCAGTTAAGGCATTTCATATTTGTTGTAATGGTTGTTGTAACATTTACCGTTAACATTGTTAAGTTATCTGAAATTGTTCTTGTGTCAACATGTTGGATGGTTGTTGGAGGTTCCGGAGTGGTTCATATTTGTACAAGACAAGATGGGTGAAATTACTAATTAGTGGGAGAATTTGCTTGATCTTATTGCATCATGTATGAAAAAATAAATCTTTTTTTAAATCACACATAATATTGATTTCTGCCGTTAAAAAAAATAATAGTTGAAATCGGTAAAGTATATGATAGTTATTGTGATAAATATGGACTAATTCCTGAGGAAGTTGGTGTAATGTGATTTGTAACGAGGATGTATTTGCCCCTTAATGGGATATTGCAAAATTAATCGTTTAATCATCGCAGTATATAGTTGTTTTTTATTAGAACAATAACTATCATTTATAAGGTTTACATACACTATGCATGCATGGTCTTGTTACTAACAGCGGAATGAGAAAAGGTATCAGTGGTGGATGATGATAGCGTACATAAATGTTAATGAAAGAAATAGTTGTTGGTGTATATCAATTGCAAATGTACGTTTTATATATCGTGATTCATCAAATTCGTTGTTGGTAACTTTAAGTTGATTTTTAACACCTGTGAAATTATAAAAATGTTTATAAACATTTTTTGGTATGTTACATGATTTAATCTCTCATTTTTCTTTCAATTAATAATAGATATGTTTTAGCAATTGTTCAATTTGGTAATAAAGTAAAACGTTTTGATACAAAAGGAGAAAATAAGTATTATAAATGTATAATAGGCTAATAGCATGTTGATAATTGATCTTTCTATATATATCAAGTCATTTAGTAAGGGTCAATGGTAAATGTTACCATAAATTAAAGTTTAAAACATTTGGGGATAATAAGCAAGCTATCTTGGGTTTCAAAATTGAAGTAACAAATTTGTATCTAAAAGATGACAATTCGTGAAATTAAAGATTTCGTGTGTGGTGATGACGTAATGATGTCAACCTTTTAAACATATAATAATTCATGCAAGTCATTTCAAGAGTCAATGGTGAAATAAAATAAGAGCGGCTAATATTCCCCTACATTTTAGCTTTTTGACATGATAATCCTTTTTGGGTGGAAGTTAAAACTTAGGTAATTGAGCGATAAAAAAATGATACTCTATTTATTGAAATTTTTTGAATGTTACATTACCTTTTTGGACTATTTGCCTTAAATAAAACTTTTACTTTAGTCACATTAAATATTTTTTACTTTACTTTAGTCACGTCAAATGATTTATACTTTTGCTTTAGTCACGTAGTATATTTAATACTTTATTTCACTCATATTAGATTATTCATTTAAATTTCTATGATAATATCGTAACTACTAACACAATTTCTATACGAATAACTTTTATAAGAAAGATTTCTATTTTTTTTTTCAAGAAAAAGGTTTCTATTAGAAAATATACAAATATTTTGAGAAGAAATAATTTATAAAAAAAAAGAGGTTATAATAACAATTTCTTATAGAAAAAGTAAATTTATTATATAGAACTGTTTTGCACTTTAATTGAAATAAACTAGCTTTTATGTGTCATCGTTTTTGTGATGGGATTAATTTACCTAAATTATGTTGGTTATTAGTTTGTAATTTTTTATGTAAGATCACTAGTATCACAACGTTCTGGGCATTAAATCGGGCAGAGAACGCCCCAGCACGGGGGCAATGGGGCGTTCTCGAGAGCGTGCATCAAGCGAGAACGGGTGGGGGTTAGTGTTGAGGTGGGGCCCACATTATTTAATTATTTTTTTCCTTTGTGACCGTTTGGCATTCACTAGTTATAAATGGATATATATGGCGGTGAAAAAGGTCATCTGAAGCGACGATCTAACCGCTCCTAGTGCCGACGACACAAAAGCCTGAATATCTTTTGAAACGGTCAAACGACCGTTTCAAAAGAATGAATTAGAAGAGGTTACTTTGCTATTTTATAGCGTAGTTCACAAAAACGTGATACATAATTCTTTTATGGAGCGGTCCTTTTTATTTCATAGCGCGGTTCACAAAGAACGCACTATACATGAGGTGATTGTTGGGCTAATGAACCGCCTCAAAAGTCAAATGAAAATTTAAAAGAAATTTATTTTTACCTCCAAAAGCATATATTCATTTTCAGTTTCCCACTAATCACCCAAAACATATTCATTATTCTTACTTCAACTTACATTTCAAATTCATATTAAATTTCTTTTATGAAAAAATAATTAGATTTTTTATAAACTTATATAAATATACATACACAATAAATGAAAGGAAAAATATCAACATGTTTTAATCGAACAAAAAGTTACATATCTTAAATAAAAATACCAAATTACAATAAATCAAGAATATATGGATTTAAACATAGAAATACTATACTACAAGTCCACAATCATATATTTATAAAGTAAAGCTTCTTCAATTGCACTAACAATACACTGCAACTCATCGTTCTTTCATTGACCACTAATTTGTAATTTGTTTCTTGAAGATACCGCAATAGATATAAACACACTATAAATCATAAATTATTTTTATGTTTATTGTATCTACATATACATAGAAGATACATGCTCACAATAACAACTGATGAAGCATAACTAGATGTGAGCCATCATCACAGACAAGATCTGAACACAAATACAGATATGTAAGAACACATATATGATGAACCAAAACATAGATCTAAAAAAAACAAATTAATTCATAGTTTCTTTTAATCTTACACTAGTTTAAGACCTGTAAAATTTGTGGGTTGACTTTATGATATGTCTTATATAGATGAGTTATATGGATTTAATAAATTATTTTGGTGTTGGTGTACGTTACTTCAATTTGTATTATTTTAAATTTTAATTAAAAATGTATTAAGGATTTTCATTATGATAGATTTTGGATTGATGAGTCCAATAAATAAATCAATTAATAGGGATAATATTATGTATGACATCACTTTGTTATTTGTACCACTATTTAATAATACTATATTATTCAAATCGTATGGATTTATTTTTCCAAATAAACAAATTTATCAGTTCAGCAGGAAAATACCATTTTGTACTTAAAAAATAACGTTCTTTGCAGTGTATTGGTGGTTTTCGTCCACGTAAGTTACTCTCTATAATTTAAATCAACAATCTATAATAAGTTACTTTTTCTTTTAAACTTTGACGACAGATGACAAAACATGATAACTCAAATGCAGGCGGGACGTTAACACAACCTTAGAAGATTAAATGGTAAATTATTTTAGGGATGTAAATTGAGATATATAGAAATTAGTGGTAAAATAGTAAACTTATTAATCAGTTATTGATAATATTTTGCATTTGTATTAATCGAGTAAATTTATTAATCGAGATATATACCACTTCATTTTCTGTATTTGTATTGTTCTTTGATAAGAATACCTTATTATGTGTCAAAACAGTGAATTAGTTAAATTAAAAAGTAAGATTGTTATCTTTAAGATTTCAAATCTTGTAATTCGGTATCGTTTTTTTTCTTCGTGTTTCTAATTTGCATCGTATTTTCAATAAGTAATTTTTGTTTGTTTCGTCAAAGTTACATACATGAGGATAATTGAAACCCACGAATAAATATGATAAACCGATGGGTAATAATAATTGGGTACCCAACGGATATTTGATTGGGTATCAGTACAAATATTCGAAATCGGTATGTGTGCAGATACACTTAAACCCACCGGAAGCCGACACGCTGACATTCATAATCCAAGCATTGTAATTTAGAATTGATGAAAGAATTTAAAAAAGGCGGTAGTATATGTACAAATACACTAAAATCCGTCAGAATCCGACCCGTTGGCATCCATGATTCAGAATTGTAAATTAGAAATTGATAAAAAGGATTCAAAATAGTAGGTTGTATAAGAATTTAAATCAGTGGGCGATGGAATGAAGTTATGAACTTTTTCTGGAATTGAAAATAACTTATTGGGGTTTTTTCATAAAAAATAAAATATAAAATAAATAAGATTGTAGGAAGAGTTTGAATTATAGAAGAAATTATCAATTATAAAATATTTGGAGAATTATTAACAACTAGAGGAAAAAGAGAGGATTTATATTGTAAATATTGAAGGGTGTATATTGTAAATATAGAAGGGTAAATTAGTATTTTAATCACATAATAATGGGATTAATGATGTTGTGAAATAAATTAAGGGTTAGATTTTAATAGTTGATCTTCATCTAATGACTATTATTCTTTCATGATTTTTATTTTAATATATAAGATAGATTAATTTGCTAGTTTGCTACCACCGTGACTCACTGTATTCACCATCGGACTAACACTTCAATATATTCTCTATAGTGGGAAATAACTTAAATAAATCTTGCTTGTGTGAGTTAGTGGGTACGTGCTGGAATAATATGTGTGTGATGGAGAAGATATGTGTGTATGTTTATTTATAAGTAAAATGAGAAAAAAGAACGGTTATTTGTTATTTAATTGCGTTGTTCTCAAACAATGTGCTATATAATTCTTTGGAGCGGTCATTTGTTATTTTATAGTAAAACACACCACAAAATCTTATAATATATATATATATATATATATATATATATATATATATAACGGAAGGAAATCCCATTTATAAGGATATACATAGATGACATGACATCATCTACAAAACGTTACATAAGTTATATGTACAAGGTATTAGAGTTTACAAACTATCAACATGTATCCTGGGCATTATACAACAAAACATGTTATACGGTATGAAAATAATATTAGAGTGATCCTAGTCAAACATTCTTCAGTACACTCCTTGCCCAGCCCAAAATCATCTCAAGACCTGCAAGGAGTAAATAACGGGATTAACACAAAGCTAAGTGAATAAACTTGTTATAACAGTCAGACTTTGCCTAACAATACTGATTAACAATAAATAACACATAAACACTACATCATCAAGAGGATCGGTGGTCTTTGTGGCACCCTCAGTCTGCGGTGGCTCACCAAGCGACACTTATAATCACTGTAGGCCAATATAGTGATTTACCGATAACTGGTTGCTACCTTTAGTCAATATGTATTCCATTCTCAACACATGATCACAAATCTCACATTGACTAACCTGTAGCAACCAATCCAACAAATCATTGAACTCCAAGTCATCAAAATGCTCAAAAGCAACGCATCACAATTATATATATAAATATATATCTCAACAATAAAAAGCAATAATCAACTATGTTTATTTCGTTGTAAACAATATGTCACAACTAAACCACACTGAAGTTCCAAGTCTATTCACCTGTCTACTTCAGTCTCACCACTCAGCTGTCTAATATCACTGAGTCTTCTGCTTATCTGAGATTAAAACCGATTATAAGTTAGTAATCGATCTTGTATAACTTAATTCAGCTTGCACAACATTAAAACAACATTTATTACACTTATTATACCTCATTATACATATACACTGCATATAAGAAACAAGTATTATTGTTAAAATAAAAGTCATCCCTGAAGGGAATTACCCGCCGGGTACCTTGGTTACCCGTCAGGTATCATTGGTTATCCGGATTCAAACTTGGAACAGAAACTGACTTTAGTTACCCGCCCAAGTTACCCGTCGTATAAAACCTTACCCGGTTCCAAAACCCATTTTTTTACCCGCCAGATTGGGTGTTATCCGCCGGGTATATTCATTACCCGATTTTGCTATTTTTACCCGGTTACCCACCGGGTACCATCCAGTTGCAGGTGACCTGCAGTTCGTTTCCTGCTCAATCCTAACTCAAGATTCGCCCAAAATCCAACATCAAACTTAGATTCTACCTATTCTAAAACCATATATATACATCATATAACATCAAGTAACATCTTTCATTTCAATTTCACAACAAAATCAATAACCCTAACTAATTTCTTTCCTGTTCAATCAAATCAACTTCAAAGATTATATGAACACTAAGAACAATCAAAATCAATGAAATACAAGATAGTGATGTTAATCCTAACAATACAATTCAGTTTTATACAAACAAGTTAGCAATTTCATCAAATTCAACTCACACAATTATAAATTACTAACTTACACTTTGAAGGAGATTAGGGGCAAGAATATAGAGATGAGTATAAGCAATTGAGGAATTTGATTTCCGACTTCAATCTCAGCAAATGATTTGATTAAACTCTGATTTCTTTTGTTTCTAGGTTTAAGTTTTTGTTTCAAAAGAAGAAAACCCAAAGTGCAGAAAACATAAGTCGGCTAATACAAATCTATTCCTATATCACAGTGTAAATATTATACTCGTTTTAATTCTATTGTCTGGAACCTAAATACCAATGGCAGGAAAAACTATTTTATTTTACCGTGAACTATAACTATTTAAAATGGTTACTAATTCACTAGTCACAATTAATCATTTGACCAAATTTTCTAAGTTATAAATCAAAATATATAAAACACAATATTTATAATATAACAATTAATAATATCTAAGTAAGGAAAATTACCGAATTACCCTTAGACCATAATAACGGGTGTTACATATAGCGCTGATCACAAAGAACGTGCTGTATAATTTTTGGAGCACTCTATTTTATAGCATAGTTCACAAAGAACGCGCTATATAATTTGGAGCAAAGAACGTTCAACGGTTCTTTGTTATTTTATAGCGCGGTTCACAAACTCATTTTTTTACTTTGGAAATAATCGCTCTATTTTATTATATTTGAAACGGTTTTTTACTTAACCGTTCTAAAATTGCACTTTTTTAAACGGGTTGTTTTAAACTGCCACAAATAATGGTATTTTTTGGAGCGGTGTTTACTAAACCGCTATACATATAAGTAATTAGAGCGGTTTTTTCCAAAACCGCCAAAAGTAATGCCATTAAACCGTTCAAAAAAAAATTTTGGACCCTTTTTTTACTTTTTATAACGATTTTCACGTAAAACCGCTATAACAATACGCTTTAAATAGTCATTTTTGTAGTAGTGATTTTGTTTAAAGTTTTTTTATTAAATTAAATTAAAATGGTGGGGTCTAGAAGTGTTGACGTGGTATTGACGTGGTGTTGAGATGGTGTTGACGCTGACGTGACGTCCAGAACACCCCGCACCATTGCAAATGGTCTAACACAATATTATAAGATTGAACTTATTTATTGTAAATTTGTAATGTTGTTAATTTTTTTACATGATTAGTTCCTTTTAATAATAAATTCTCAAGAAAATTCATTTTTATTCTTGTGTACATAAATCTAAATAAACTATCATTTTTATTGAAATTCTTATTCATAAGCCTCTTACTATGTTTTGAACTATGCAGTCAAAACATTCTTTAGTAAACATCATCTACTTTTGAGAGGACGTTTCTTTTTGTTTTTGTAATTATCATCTTTAAATAAATATTGGTCACTATAAAATTAGTTTCTTCTATCTGATTGTTTTAATAACTTTTTTGTTTTCGTATATGCTATCCATCCCACATCTCATAGTGGAGTGAAAAATTGGTTAAGATGCTTGGTATAAATATGGGAGAGCCTAGTGGCAAGTATTATAATGTTATGGCAAAATATAGTTATATACTCCATCCGTCTTAATCTTATTGTCCACAGGTAATCACACAGTTTAAGAAAAATGTACTAGTCGTACTATACAACCAATAAGATTTAATGAAACACACTGAAATTTAGAACCATTTTTTTTAAAACGAAAATATATTATAATTGGTCCCATTATCTGTATTAACGTATCCTGTATACTATATGAATTATCTATTACATTTCTGAAACTCAAATCCAAAATACACATAAAAAGGTCAGTACCTGCCGGGTACATGCCTTACCCGCCGGGTAATTCTGGCTACCAGCCGGGTTCCCCATCTAACATGCCGGGTGAATTAACATTTGGCTAAACAGAAGAAATTTGTGTTTTAAAGGCTATGGGAGCAGCCGGGTGGGCTAAGGAAGCCGCCGGCTCACCTCACTTACCCGCCGGCTACTCTGGCTACCCACCGGGTACTCCGGCTCAGACAGAATATGCAGCACTATTTCACTAATAACAATTTTACAAACTTTGAACAAGTGTAACTCACAAACGACAAAGAGTTAAGTCATAAAATTTTGCAGGTACGTTCCTATGGTCAAAATGAAGACTTCCCTTTTTGAACTTTTCCAAAATTCACAATAACTCGGTATTTGGACATTTGAATCAAATTGACACTAAAATGACCATTTAGTGAGCATGCTAAATCTCAAACTATGAAGGCTAAGATGCTGAGATTTTGACCACTTATCACTTATACCAAAACAATGTTGTGGAACTCTTTACTATACTCTCACACTTTCTCTAATTTATTTTAGACCATAGGTACATTTAAAGACCCAATTTGACTATTTTTGACCCGTTGATCCAAAATGGCTTCTTTGACCCATTCAATAACAAATCACAATAATCATTTCATTACTACTTTGATACAAACTTTGACTTACTCAAGTCAACCTTTACATACTACTTCCGAGTTTCGTTTAAGATTACATAACTAGCAATCATTCACCATCTTTCAAACTTTCATCAAAACTTTACCATTTCTTGTTCCTAACACATACTAGTAACTTTCAACTTGACCAAAACATATTTATTGGGCGACTTACACAAGTTTAAACCATAACAATAATTGTAGAGATGAGCTTGTTATAACTTATAACAAACAAGCAACTCCACTTCTATTCTTTTAATATATCCTTTCCTTTATTGATTCCGCTTGCACCTACACACATGAACTAAACTAGTTAAGCACTTTGCTTAGTAAGAATATGAATAACAAATCAAAATCACTAACTAATCAAAATATGTATTATTACATTAAAACATATAATAAGAAAAGTAATTAAATTACTTCCCTTTGCTCTATTCACAATTCTAATCACATGTGCACATATCTAATCATTCATTTAGCTAATCTCAATTATCTAATCTAATCATATAATTAGCTAACTTAGTTAGCTACTAATCAATAACATAGCTAGCCTTGGCTAGCTATTCTAATCACTTCATGGTTAATATTCATTAACCATGCTAATCATTAGCTTCCATTATATTCAATTTACAATCACAACTAATCACAATTGAAGACCATTCAATTCACTTACTTATAATTGAATTCCATTCCATATACTCTCCTTGAGGCTTGGAATAACTTGCAATGGGATGATCAATTGATGACAACTCTTCTTTAACACCTAATACATATACATAATAACACTATTAAAATCAACTAATCATACTTTCAACTACTATTCATCTAAATCCTTCTCCCCCACTATTTATGTACTAACTTTAATTTAACTAAATTAACTAATTTCGTTCTCACAATCATAATCATGGCTTTAATATGAAATTAATCTACTTTCTTGATACTACTAACATCTACTAACACTTTTCACTTGAAAATTAAACTAATTCATATGATTCATAAGAAACTCCATGAACCCTAATCATCATATTTCACTTTTAAGATGAATTTAACTACAATTCTTCCATCCTTAAGCTAGACTAATATAATTCTAACATTTATAAGCCCTAATTTCGGATTAATTCATACTAATTAGCTAATACCCTTAAAACCCCAATTTCTAGGGTTCTTGAGGAAAGAAAAAAACTTACAAAGATTAAAGGATGATAAAGGAAGATGATTTTGATGATTTGTAGCTTGAATTGAAGATTAAACACGGAATTCTTGATTTGGTTTTGTTCCTGCGATTTCTACCCTTCCCAAAAGTGAGTTCTGGACAATTTTTGATAACACTGGAATAAGACACGTATTTGTGTCTAATTTTCTTTAATTTTCTGTGCTACACAGTCTAGAACTGAACAATCATTTACGTTTTCTATTATAACTTATTATTAAAAGATCTATAAAGAAAATTAAGTATATATTTTTGTACACTAAAATAATACCTTGAAAACTGGGGTGTTACATTTAACCTCTCACCACATTCAAATGTTTTGATTGGTTGAAAGTACAAAATGGACAATAAAATCGGGACATCTCAAAATGGAAAGATGGACAATAAATTTGGGACGGATGGAGTATTATTTATCATAAGATATTAGTAGACTTTGAATATCATGATAAGTTATGAAAAAGTTAAAGATTGCCTTTAAAATATCATGAGAAATTAAAGAGTTACTTCACCAAGGGTGGTACTATGGTGGGGTAGGGTGAGCACTCGCCCCTACGAAGTGTTTATGAGTCGAGAAAAATTTTGTAGGTTGTAGTATAATTTGCATGTTGCCCACGTAACTAATGAATATAATACAATTTCAATAGTCAATATTAACATGTTTAGCTTGGTAGTTGAGTAATGATTTTGTTATTTAAGAGGTCTAAAGTTCAATCACTTTTTGCTACACTTATTTTATTTTTTCCTTTTGATGTTTAATCATTCTTTTTTCTTTGCATTGCAAATAATCATTGTGATACTATTTTAAATCAATATAATTGTTAAATTATAAATCTTAATGATTACAACTTTTTTCTTTTCTTCATAATCAAATCTACATATGATAATGTGATACACTTTTACTTTATAAACATGTTGAACATAAGCATATTCGATTTAGAATTAATGCTAATTATATGAGTATATGTTATACGTTGTCTATGTAATTAAAAATCTGAATTTGATGTTGAACCAAATTTACTTTGATTCAACAAAAATAGTTTTGGTTAAAACAAAAAAATCAAGTTGATAACCCAGATCTAACATACACTATTAAATTTTGGCCCTGATCATTTTTTTTTCTAGTACAGCCCCTATATAAAGGATAAAGCACATGGAGTGGGAAGCGTCCCGGAAACGTTTTCCGTCGAGAACGTCGTCGGACGGCGTTCCCAAACACCGGAACGACGTTCTCGACGGTATTCCCGTTGACGTTTTCGAATGCCGTTTTAATTGAGACGTTGTTCGCTTGGTTTCTTTATTGTTTTCCCCCCTTTTTCTTTTATTTCTTTTTACTTGAAGAGTGTTTTTTTGATGCGGTGTGTTGCAGGTTGGTTGGAGAAAGAAGACGATGAACGACGATAGTAAATACTGAACAAAAAGTAGGTTTTATTTTTGGGCTATTATAAATTTAGTTGGGCCAACATGGGCTATAATATTTTCTCTTTTTAATTTAGTTGGGCAAAAAAATTATTTAATTAAAAATGGTTGTGATAAAATAATTTGTGAATTAACTATTCTATTTGAGTTTTATTTAAAGTTATTTGTTTTTAAATTAATTTATATAATTAGTTTCATTTTAAAAAAATAAAAATCAAAAACTTCATAACACTGTCTACCACAAAACAAAATTCTCAGCAACAACATTCTCGAGAATACTGTCTAGCACACTATGAATACAGTGTAACTACACCCCGTGCTTTAAGAGCACAGGGAGCGCTTGATGAAATGTCAGTGTTCAGTTCAGTGTTCTTGAGAACACTGAACTTGAACACTGAAACAAAAAAGTAGGGTAATGGTTAATCTTGAGGTTCAGTGTTCAGTTCAGTGTTCTGATATTTTTTTTATTTTTTTTATTGTAAAAATAAATTAAATACATAAAAATAATACAAAATAGAAACAAATAACATTAAATTAAGAGTACTTTCATACAATAATTAAAATTCCTAAAATATATAATTAAAATACGATAATTAAAGTTCGTAGAATAATTAAACTTCCTAGAAATACATAATAAAAATACGATAATTAAAGTTCCTAGAATAATTAAACTTCTTAGAAATACATAATAAAAATACGATAAATAAAACTAAAGCTTATTCTTCATCCGATTCCAATCCAACTTCTTCCGAACCCGACCCACCACCCGAACCCGATCCACCACCCAAACCCGGTCGCTTCCACCTGAACTTTTCCCGAATCTTCTCTTTCTCCATGTTCAGAAACCACGCGTCATCTTCCAATAAGCCATCTGTTGTCATCTTTAAAACCCGCATTGCTTCGGCTATATCTCGGGTACGATAGACACTCGTCTTGGTTTGAGTCGATTGTTGAAAGTTTTGAGTGATCGACTCATCAAAAGAAGGCGTGCTACTTTTGGTAGAAGCGTCGGATGATTTTTTGGCACTTTTACCCCTTGATTATCCGGGTGGTCGCGGGTCAACATCTTCACCAAAAAGGGCCGCGTTTGGGTTTTCTTGATCCTCCTCGTCATGCCCCAAGTCCATATCTTCTAAATCAACCGTCTCCCTCCGCTTGTTCCTACGTTCGACTATAATCGGGTCGGGACATTTCCATTTTTGTTTATCTTTCAAAAAATTCCAAGCGAGTTAAGCCAATTTCGCCTCAAACCGGAATGTCTCTTAACACCGTAACCTAAAATCTTCATCTTTTTCACCACTATGTCTTTCTCATCCCAACCTAACAACGATTCCTTGATATCTTTGACAACGATTGTTCAAATATGTCCACTTAGACGACAATGCGTCTTTTCCCCGTTGGACAACTTTTTCATTATCCGCACGCTTGTTGTACTCGTCCCTCACCAAGTACCAAAATGAGTCTCCTTTTTTATCGATGCCTCGGTTTTGATCTTCGGAAATACAAACCCAATATTGAGCTAAAAGTATCTCTTCTTTGGACGATCAATAATTGCGGACGGTAATTGTCTTCTTTTTTTTCGGCGAGTCGACTCCTTTGGATTTTGATTTTTTGGGACGAGACGACATCGGTGTTTCGCCCTCAAACGAATGCTCCAATGGTGGTTGTGCTTGACTTTGCTTCCATAACATAAATTCGTGATAACTTTCGGGTGTTATTGTTGGTTTTGGCTAAAATAAAAATAGGGTATTTGTCCCACATTGGTGGATGGAACAAAGGAGGGAGTGACTCCTTGGTTATAAAAGGAGGCCTAAGTCTTAGTTTCAAAATGCACCAAATCAACATACATCTTAAGTATTTGATTATTTCTTTCTCCCTTTGTTTTAGCCACTTGGTTTAGAGTGTCTAAGGTGTTAGTCAAACCTTTGGAGGGTGTGAGTGTTGGTTGGGCGGTGGCTTAAGAGATTAGTTTATGTGATTGTAATAATTTTTCATATAGTGGAATCTTTTCTCTTTGGAGGCCCGTGGTTTTTTCTCCGGTTTTGAAGTTTTCATGTATATTCTTGTGTTCATATTTCTTTACTATTTTCATTGGTTGTGTTGTTGGGGAATCTTCAAGACTGTTTTTCCCAACAAGTGGTATCAGAGCCAAGGTTTTGGTGGAGGTCTCGGTTTTAAAATTTCATAGTATGCTCTGTGGTTGCAGTTTTGTCTGAACTTTCACATCAGAAACGAATTCTATTTATCGTATTGGGGTATCTTGGTTCTATTGGTTGTCTTGTATACGATAGAATTATATGTGAGCCTGGTGGAGTATTTACACGTGTAGAAAAAGTTCTGGCTAAGGAAAGACTTGGTATTTAAGCGTGTCCATTGTGACCCACCTCTCTTTCCTGGGATCCTTTTTCTCCTTGGTGTATTACTAATTGGCTAGAAATATAATTTTCTAGTATACAATACTGGTAAATTTTTTTAAAAGATACATGTACGATGTCAAAGTTCAGTCCAATGAGGTTCGATGTAGAGAAATTTGATGGAAGGATCAATTTTGGCTTGTGACAAGTTCAGGTCAAGGATGTGTTGATTCAGTCCGGGTTACACAAGGCATTGAGGGGGAAATCAGCCCCTATTTCCAGCGGTGATTCTAGCAAGGCCAGTAAGATCGATGATGAAGAATAGGATGATATGGATTTGAGAGCGGCAAGTGCTATTCGTTTGTGTCTTTCAAAGAATGTTCTTGCAAACATGCATGGGTTATCAACGTCAAAGGAGCTTTGGGATAAGCTTGAACAGTTGTACCAAGGCAAGGGCATCTCAAATCGGTTGTATCTCAAGGAACAGTTCCATACTTTACGTATGGAAGGAGGTACAAAATTTCAGATCATCTGAGTATTCTTAATAATATCGTTTCAGAACTGGAGGCTATTGGAGTTAAGGTTGTTGATGAAGATAAATCATTGAGACTTATATTATCTTTACCATCCTCCTATGAGCACATGAAACCTATTCTGATGTATGGGAAAGAGACTCTGAAGTTTGAAGACATTACTTGTAAACTCCTATCTAAGGAGAAAAGACTGGAAGGTAAGGGCGGGACTTCATCAGAAGGTACGGTTTTGGTAAGTGAAGATAGGAAGAAGAAGAACTTCAAGAAAAATCTAATATGCTGGAAGTGTGGGAAGTCTGGGCATGTCAAGATGGATTGTCCAGTTAGAGCGGATTCGGCAAAGGGCTCCAAATCTGCTGACAATGTCTCCGTTCTCACGGAGAATAGTGAGTTCTATTAAGATATGACATCCTCATGGTGTGTCCACGCCACCATGGGAAAGGGATGGTTGTCAGCGGTTCCACGGGTATTTACACATGGGCATTAATTTGGCTTAAAATGCAAGGTGTGTGGTGGAAATTGATGTCGATGGCTGAGGAACTTCCAAGTGAGCCAAACAGGGGAAGTTGCACCATAAACAATTTCAGCAAGTTTTTTCGACATGTGCCGAGGTGAAATGCTTAGAATGGGGTATTCTGAGTGGAGATACTCTTTTATGGTGGAGTATGGTAATTCTCTTCGAATTATGATTATCGGTTAAGACAATGGTTCTGATGTTGGAACAAACTTATTTTTATTTTATCCATGGTGGAGATTGTTGGTTTTGGCTAAAATAAAAATAGGGTATTTGTACCACATTGGTGGATGGAACAAAGGAGGGGGTGACTCCTTCGTTATAAAAGGAGGCCTAAGCATTAGTTTCAAAATGCACCAAATCAACATACATCTTAAATATTTGAATATTTCTTTCTCCCTTTGTTTTAGTCACTTGGTTTAGAGTGTCTAAGGTGTTAGTCAAATCTTTGAAGGGTGTGAGTGTTGGTTAGGCGGTGGCTTAAGAGATTAGTCTATGTGATTGTAATAATTTTTCATATTGTAGAATCTTTTCTCTTTGGAGGCCCGTGATTTTTTTTCCGGTTTTGAAGTTTTCCACGTATATTCTTGTGTTCATATTTCTTTAGTGTTTTCATTGGATGTGTTGTTGGGGAATCTTTGAGACCGTTTTCCCAACAAGAGTTATTTGCGGCATTTGGGTGGATGGTGGTTATGGTTGCGGGTTGTAAGTTTGACCAAAACCCGGCATTTGAGTGTTTGAAACATGTGGTGGATACGGGTTGTATGAAGATGATTGTGGTGTTTGTGGGGTGTAGTTTGGTGGAAATGGATTCCATTGCGATTGAAGGTTGTATGGGTCGTTTGGGTTTTGAGACATTTTTGTAAGTTTAGTTTTGAAGAATTAATAGAAATAAGATGAAGTAGAAGATGGTTGATGTGTGAAAAAATGGTGGAAGTTGAGTGTATATTTATAGTGTAAAAAATATTAAATTTGAAAAAAAAAAGTAAAAAAAACAGTCTAAAACGGCTAATTTTTTGAAAATTTTTCAATTTTTTTTAAATCTAACCGTTACATGCAGTTAAAAAAATAAATAAATAAAGGAAACCATTGGAATGCAGCGTTTTGTTTCAAATGCCGGCGGAGAACGCCGACCCCGAACACCGGCGGGGTATGCCGAACGCCGGAGCCCAGCGTTCTCGATGGTTGAACGATGAGAAGAAGAGGGGCTCTCCGTGTGCTCTAATAGAGAATTATAGAGAAAGAGTTGATGGGATTTAGTGAAAGAGTTGACACTGTATAACGTTATAAATTCGTAAGAAACATATTTTATAAAGTCTGAACAATTTCATTTATATATTAGAAACTTTAAAAAGTAGTCAACATCCTAACTAAATTATCATTTTAAACTGAATTTAACAAATTGAAAGTTACAAAAAATACTGAAAGTCTAGTTCCTAAAATATGCAAAGTGATTTTATTATTTAGACCAATTTTAGAAATTGGAAATTGAACATGTTAACAGGCAACAGGTTATAAAATAGAGGAAAACAAAAGCCCAGCAAAAAAGATGATACGTTTTTTTTCCTATATTCTAGAGGGGTCAACTTGTAAAATTATTATATTTTTCATTTAAGTCCTCCAAATGTACGTATATATGCTACTTAGACCTTCAACTCTTGGGGGCACAACTGATCAAATTTCTTCAACACAAAATACTTGCACTATAAGTCTGCAGATCTGCACAAAATACTTACGTGCTATGCTTCGTGCAAAATCAAATACCAAATGAATGCAACGTAAGCAGTATTAACAAATGAAACCGTAAAACCAATCATAAATCCCTTCACTTCAGATATGAAAACCTCCATTAAAACACACCCGTTGACCGTGATTACCAGGCCAGCCACAATCCATGAAATCATCTACAAATAGTCAAAGATTGAAACTTCAATAACTGTAAATGAAACTTTAAACAGAAGTGCCGATAAATGTATACCTTCATTGTGGGTTTGATCCTAAACGGACCCATGAGACGCTCACTTGACACCAGCTTAAGAAGCGGGATAAGAGCAAATGGAATCTGCATTCCTTGAAGCACATTCAGCCATTGATTTAAAACATCTAATGAGTCTTCTGATCTATTAAACCAAACTGCCACGATTATTGTAGGCACAATGGCAGAACTTCGTGTAATCAATATTCTTAACCATTTTCTCATTGGAAGGTCAAGAAACCCGCCCATAATAAACTGGCCTGCGTAATTACCTGTCAAAGTGCTACTTTGACCAGCTGCCAACAACCCGATTCCCCAAATGTAAAGAATTGGGAAAAGCCCGTCACCATATCTTTCTTGCAGATAATGCCCTGCATTTAATAGACCAATAGTTTCCGCCTGTTTTGTGTTGTAAAATCCTTTAGCAAATATTGTAGTAACAAACACATTGATTGTGAAAGTTACAAAAACGGCAATGGATGATTCTATTGTGTAATAGTACAATGCCTCTTGGACTTGACCTTTCTTTTTTATGTCAACTTTTCTTGATTGTACGACTGCTGAATATAAGAAGATGTTGTGTGGCGTTATAATTCCACCTAGTAATCCCACTGCTTTCTGTATCGTTTTTGAGCCAACTTTTGGTATCAAAAGACCTGCAAACAGAATTAAGTTCAATCTTCTTTTAGATGATATTCGTGAACATTTGGGCTGCAAACGAATCGAACTGTTCAAAAACATAGAAATGCTATAACATAACTGTTGTTCATTTCATCTAAAGGTTGGATCCAAGAGTATTTGTATTTTCAATAGTTGCGATACATTCTACTTTGATTATGTGAAACTTAAGGTTTTCTGATGATATTTTAGTCGAGTAGATTTGTTTGCAGCCCTATCTGTGATGATATATAACCAAAACAAGGACATATAATGTAACCTAATAGTAGTTCTTTTCCATTAGGATTGGTGTCAGCAAACATCCATGCAAATGATAGAGCCATTATTGAAATAAAACCAGCAAAAACAGCTTCCAATTTCCTTACTCCATAGTTCTCAAGAAACAAGAAAATGAAACTAGCAATACAAAAATTCAGGTAAATGAAAAATGCTATACTTGTAATTATTAGATAATTCGTTGGTTGTGTGTTTGATTAAGCTTAATACTCATGGATTTGGCAAGTAAATAATGCGTATCCATTTTGTTACAACTGCTTATTATCTGATTAAATAAATTAGATTGATGATATATCCTACAATTTATTTATAAACGAACGTAACATTAGAAATTAAACGAAGCTGATTATGGATTTTCAAAAACACAATAATCAGATAATCACTTTCAAAACGCAATAACAAACAGTACTTCTAAAAAAAAACTATAATTTTAGAGAAAAAGAAGAAGAAATATTATACCAATCAAAAGCTGTAATCAAGATGCCACACCAAAGGGGAAGACCTCCATTGCTTAAAATCTTAATAGCAATTGCACTCCCAATCACCTCCTGAATATCAGCTGCAATCAACGCTATCTCCGCCATAAACCACAGAAACAAAATCGCCCAATACGGGTATTCATCTCTACAAATCTCCGCCATGTGGCGTCCAGTCACTACCCCAATCCTACAAGACAACAGCTGGATCAAAAGCCCCATTGCAGTGGACCACAACAATAACCACAATAACGAGTACCCTGAAACCGCACCAGCTTGTAGATCACCTTCAAGGTTTCCAGGATCAAGAAACGCTACGCTCATTAAGAAACCAGGGCCCGTGAATTTCCATAGTTTCTTCCAGGAGAACGGTGGTAATGGTGGCAATGTGGTGTCATCTGATAACGTGACATGATGAATGATATCTTCATGGGGTGTTTCGATATCAAGAGGTTGATAAGAAATTTGATCAAGTTCTTCGTCGGATGATAACAATAGACGCTCGATTTCATGATCAAGGGATATGGTGTCTGTGTGATTATCATCATTAGCAGCTTGTTTCAATGATCGATCATCCATCGAATACACATGCGAGATTGTTGATTATTGTAATGGATTTTTCGCTTTTGCCACTTGAATCTGACAAAGATGAATTCTTTTTTGTGTGCATGGCTAGATGTGCCACAGCATTCATAGAAGGTTAAATCCACGAATTCTAGAGGCCGAGACATGCATCTAAAATTTTATTGTCATATGTTATATATTTAACGAAAATATTTTTAATCGAAATTTCAACTCAAAAATGTTTTCGTTAAATACATAACATATGACGATAAAATTTTAGTCGAAATGTAGATAAAGTTACACTGATCATAAATATGTATTCGTAATTATTTTATACATTGTATATAAAAAGTTATCAAAGAAAAACGAAATACTAAGTATAAAAAATATAATATATTACATGTTAATATTATTGATGTTGACGTTTGTGTGGTTTTGTCGCGCCTTCACGCCATCTCACACCCATCAAAAAAAATTTCCTTAAATTGTCACGTGTGGTTGACTTGAAAATAATAAAACTTTGACTTTTAGTTTGTCGCGTCAGACTTGTCTTGTTTAACGCAAAAATAAGGATTGATTTGTTAAAATGCTTGATCAAAGAATTATTTTGTTAAATGTGATTAGTCAAAGGATTAAATTAGTGATTTTCCGGGCATGATAGAATCAAACTTTCATTCAACCAATTAAGTGTTTGAGTGCTTTTTAATATTTAGTTTAATCTCATTCACGTGTTTTCTGATGGCTAGGGTTTCCTCTAAACGTACGCCTTTCATCACCAATTTTAATATGCTTGCATGGGTATGTATATACATCGATCGCTGCCTCATTCATTGACATTTTGAATCAATTCCTATATCATAAAATCAAAATTTTACACACAAAAAAATTTAATTTTTAATGTCTACAAGGCTTCATTTTTTAACCATTGTTCTTGTATTCCTCACCACATTAACATTCAATGGAGCTCCCCCCCAAACCAATGCTGCAAGGCTTCCCAAATTTTTGTCCCAAGAACTCGAAAAGGGTCACCGAGTTTCTGGTTCAAGCGCAAGGGTGCTAGCAGAACAAAAGGATATCAAGAACCCTGAATCACAGCCCCAATCGGTTCCAAGTAAGACACGAACTGAAAATGGTGCTGAGGACATAAGAGCTAACCCAAAACCAAGGGTAATGGGACATGGTCATTACAGAATTTGGAGGGCACAACCAAGCGGTTTGGAGGAGGAGGAGGAGGAAGGAAGTATGGAAGGTAGAGAGGTCATCTTTTCCAAGAAACCGAAACACGGACTTCAGAAGGCGTTGAGTCCTAGGCCCGGCCCGAGAACATAACAAAGGATGAGGATATTGTAATTTTTTGTAGCATCTATTAGTTCGGTTTATATAATACTAAAAAATGGTCGATATAATGTAGAAATGGGACCATATTTAGTTGGGTCTCGTGCATATTACGCTGCGCTATTGGTATCAAACACGACTTGAAGTTAAATTCGAGTGACTAACCCTCAAATTAAACTGGACTATGTTAGAGATGTGCTTCTTGGTTTCGAGGTCTTCCCTTCCATAGCACCCCATTCCCCCGGGACTGATTATACAGTCTGTTTTTCAAGAGAATTCAAAATATCGTCAGTCTCCGAACATAGAAAAAAAACACTAGAAAACGTACTGACCCCCATAAATTTCAAATGGTGTATGAACTTAAATATAAATTAAAGAGATATTAAAAAAAAATACATAGATATGAACGAGCTTTTTTTCTTCCAGGTTATCCGAGAGGGCGTAATTTTTAGAGTTTAGACTAACAAGGATTTTTAGTGACCAATTTATTTATATTTCCCATGGCAACTTAAATGCTAGAGCCCAAGCCTAAGCCGAAGCCCAGGCTTATCACTTTTGATCCAAAAAGTCTATATGTTTCGTTTACATGCAAGGACATTTATATTTACTTATATATGGCATAATAATAATAACAGTCTGTTTAAATCAGATATTACAATTACTAAAGTAATGTTGATTTTCACGTTAACTTTGATCCCAATAAGGCAATAATCATGTATAAAACTAAGAATGAAATTGTCACAATTCATGTAAATGTAGATTATCATATATTCATTGTTTTTTGTTGTTCATTTGTGGTTGCTACTTTAGTAATTCTACCAAATGGATATAACAGAACTCCTTCAAACACTAACGATCTAACACCCTATATCGAATCATGGAGTTTGCGTAGAATGCAAGCAGGAATGTATACTAATTTAAGGTGTTATATGACCATATACCAAAAAGGAAAATGTTCTATGCAAAATGGCTGTTAAGTTTCTGTTCTATAGAGTTCACCTACAGCAAATAAACCAATATCCAAAAAAGCTACTCACGTTAAATGTGTTACACAACTTTCGCTATTCTACACATTATCTAGTACAATATTCTCGCAATGTTTGCTTAGTGGTTAAACTATGAACAGTAAATACTATGTGTCTTCATTTCTCTTTGTGTAAACTTCAGTCTCGTCTTTCGGTTGATGTAAACTTAAGTGCACAGAGGCTGTGATAGGAAATGGATGATTGATCACTAAATGTTATTTCAACAGCCGATCTTTGACTTTGAAATTATGGTTCAATGGACTCGATGGTTCATTTACCAATATACGAGTACCCTTTATTGACTATATGGCTAAACCAGGTAGATGGTAAGCAATCTCCATGATTTATGAGATACAATATAAATATCACATATGCAGCTGTACATGTAATTGCTAATGAGCCAAATAAAAATCCGTTGACCTCAGCTATAAAGAAATCGAGCAAAAGGTAACCGTTGATCACCATCACTAGGGCAGCAACACTCCATGCAATTTTCTGAAATTAATAACAGTCCAGAATTGAATATTTGGTATATGTAGTTATGAATATACAAATGCAGTTGATCAAGTTAGGTCATACAAAAAAACTAGACACGAAAAATAGAGGAAGGTGGAATTTTTTATCCATTTATATGAAAACAGGTCAACTCGGGTTGTAAATGTTGTATGCTAAATATTGGGTCAAATCGGGTATATAGAAATAGTGACTAAAAATGGAACAGGTACCACAGTTTAGATGGGTCAAAAGTCATCCATAATGTGTATTCACAAGCTTACAAATGCCCTAAATCAATTGATCTTTACAGATTATCTGATGCATCAAATTATTACAAAACTCAAGATAAAGGATTAAAGAATGTTGACAGGTCGTCCCAACCCGACCACCGATTTTGACTGATACAAGTTTTGGCCCATTATCCAACATTCCAACCTGCCCGAGTCACCTGTTTTGTCATATCCAGCTACAGGTTTTGACTTGTCTAGTTAAATTGAAAATTCTAGGTTACTGTAAATATCTCTAATAATGGAACCCAAACATAGAAACAGAGGGAGGAATCAAAACAAGAACACGTTTTATACTTTTATTCTCGTGCCTCAGTCTCAAAAGTAAATATAAAAAAGCAACATTTAACAAGTTACATACTTTAATGAGAAACATGCGAAACAAAATTATTGTTGTGATGATTCCTAGTGAGAAATGTGTACATTTGAATTGACACCTTTCCCAACAAGAAATTGTGGAACTAAGCTAGAATAACCCAAAATGAAACTGTCACATTTCATCGAGAGAATATGCAACTGTTATGAACCAGGATCAGAAGTAAACAAGGCTCTTCAAAACCTTTAGCTAGAGCCTAGAGTTGGTAAAATGGGCTATCATGCAAGGTGGATAATGGGCCAAAACAGGTAATGGCAAAATAGTTAAATAGGTGGTGCCGTTGGTGGAATCCAAGTCAAAAGGTGTGGGTACCAAACAGAAGAAAAGTTCGTCAAGCTTTTCATTGTACTATGATCACTGCTTTCTATCTTCACGATGCGGGCTTTTGTTTTTATTACGCAGTATTGTTTTTCATTACGATGGCAAACCTACTACCTATCTCACCTATTACGTACAATCACACGTATTACGCACACATTGTCTTCAATGATACATAAATCCGCAACCTATCTCACCTATTATGTACACACCGCTAGGCCGATAGCCCTTTGGTGCGAAGTAGATCCTCTAATTAGTCAGAAAATGCTACAAGTACAAGCTCAGGTTAAGTTTTCATATCCAAGTTTAGATTCTATATATATGAACAGGGAACAGACTAAAGGTGGCATATTGAAGCGATCGGGAAGCAGGGTAACTGGTTCAGATGGTAATTTTTGTATGGTCTAGGTTGACCCCAAACACCATTTTCTCCAAAACGTAAGGTAGTAAGTAAAACATGAATACAGATATTGAATTATTATTTATTTTTATTATTATATTAATTTGAGTGTTCTTACAGAAATTAAGTTTATAAGAGTTTTATGCATTTCAAATATATATGGGCACCTTTTCATTTAGTCGACTCATTAGACCTTTTTCCTGATTATGTTGAACGTTAGAGATAAAATATAACCCAAAAAATGCCAATTCATTAGTAAATGAGTCAAAATTTGCACCTCCAGACAGCCCATTATCTCATACTTTTTGAGTGTCACTAATTAGTATTTTCATTTCTCTGATGACTAGGCGCAACTTGCATACCCTACATAGCTTTTACAATCTAAAAACTTTAAGAGCACTATAATTATAAAGATTATAATGTCAATTCTTAAGGAGTCTTTATAAACAAAGTTATGTATGCTTTGTGGTATTAAAAGGCTCCTGACTAGACACACACTCGTAAACAATAATATGATTGACAGGTTATACACACAACATTTTTAATATAGTACCCCACAGAAAGAAGTACATTGGTCATATTGGAACAAAGTTCGAAAGTTTAATGCGTATCCGAGTAATAGAAAAATAGGTTGTTCTTCGCAGTAACTTTTAGAAAGTACGATGCTATGATATGGCTTAGCCCCTTATTATAGTTCATAAGTTCTACTTAATCAGGATAAGACCATATACCAACAACAGATATTATATAAGCCGAAAAATAAAAGAGTTAAATAAACAACATACCTCTAAAGTCGGTCCAATTTTGAAGACTCCCATGACTTCCTCTTTCGCCACCAGTGTTAGAAGAGGAATAAGTGCAAACGGGATCTGAATAGACTGAAGAACATTAAGCCATTCATTTAACACATCCAACGATGCTTCCGATTTGTTAAAAACAAGTGCTACAATCATAGTTGGCACGATTGCACAACTTCTAGTTATCAACGCCCTTAGCCATTTTTCTAAACGAAGGTTAAGAAACCCTCCCATTATAAACTGACCCGCGTAAGTACCCGTGATTGTGCTACTTTGACCTGCTGCCAATAACCCAATACCCCAAATATACAAAACTGGTATTAAGCCTCCACCGTACTTTTTTTCAAGATAATGACCAGCATTTACAAGGCCTATTGTATCGGCTTCTGTAGTACCGTAAAAGCCCTTAGCGAAAACAGTAGTGACAAATAAATTGATCATAAATGAAATAAAAAGGGCAGCAGATGATTCAATTGTGTAGTAATTAATTGCTTCTTGGACCCTTCCTTTCTTGTTTGGATCAATTTGTCGTGATTGTACCAAAGCTGAATGCAGAAATACGTTGTGAGGCATTATGACACACCCTACTACCCCAACAGCCTGCCGAATCGTTCTTGAGCTGAGCTTTGGAACCAAAAGACCTATAATAGAAGTGAGTTAGACAAGTTACCACTGTGATACACATTTAGGTATGGGTAAAATGGGTACTGTTATATGGGCTAGGACAGATTGGGTTAAACTGCAAAACTTTTCTTGAAAATGTTAATACAATAGATTATTACTATGTTGAATATTATCATTACATCTGGATTATTACAATCACAATGATAATAACCCAAACTTTCGAATAGAGAGGTTGGAGAGGTTGTACGCAGTGAGAAAACACTTTGGGTAACTTTTGCAACGGTTCTTTGCCAGGTCAAGATTTTCTGCCTAATCATTACTTAATTTCTTTCACCCAGTTGACCAGTTGTGGATAGAATACAATCCACAATTGACCAATTCATAAGTAAATGAGTTCCAATTGCCATTCGTTGGTACACCATCATAGAACACCAACCTATTAGAAGTTCTTTCCCACTAGGCTGTGCATCAGAAAACATCCACGCAAACGATAGTCCCATGGTTGAGATGAGAACTGCAAAAACAGCTTCCAAATTCCTCACTCCATAGTTCTCAAGAAGTAAAAACATGAAACTGTTCATGAAGGTAATACAAATCAACAGTATTAAAGAAAGAACCAAACAGGTGAGTCATACTGAACAAATTTGAAGACCAGGTGATAGAAAAATACGTAACACAATTATTGTATTTTCTCTCTTCACTACATAATCCTAATCGGGCTCATATCTTCATCATTTCCATCAGTACCATTTTATCCTAAAATCACAAATCCAAGCACCCCATACATAATAGTACAGATGAAAAGGTCGAAGTAAAGAGATTATTTACATAATATATCTTTGGATTCCAATTTGCGCATATAAATATGTTTTCGGCTTATTTTTGTTCCACTCGGGTCATAAAAAGCACATGTCTTTCTTCCTCATGCAATTAACTGAACAAACAGAAACCCAAACACATTTTTTATTAGAAAAAATAAATAAGCAGAAACACATACATTTTTAATGACCAAAAATCACACGCCATATCAATTCTAACTTGTAACAATCTTCATCAGTCAAAAAGGTCTACGTTCACACAAACTTCAACAACCTTTCCTAACAAGTTTCACTCATTAGGTAGCAACAAGCAGAAGACTCAAACTATGCAACAAATGTGGGCAGTCTAAATTAAATGGACATGATTAAAACATTAATGAACACTCAATACTCATTAACTAACAACTAGCAGGATAACCGCAATATGCAACAGATAATTGATTACCCTAATCATTTTCTGGAAATATATTGAACACTCTAGACTAAAACCGGCCCAATCGAAACCCTATTCGACAATCAAGATTATAACTTTTCAACAATTAAACTAATAAGTAAAAGGAAACTAACCAATCAGATGCAGTAATAACAACACCAACCCAAAGAGGCAAAACACCATTACTCAAAATCTGAATAGCAATTGCACTACCAATAACTTCTTGAATATCGGCCCCGATTAACGCCACCTCAGCCATAACCCATAACAACAACCCGGCCCATTTCGGATACTCAACTCTACAAAGTTCAGCTAAATGTTTCCCAGTTGCAACACCAATTCTAGCTGATAACAACTGAATTAATAAACCCATACATGTGGCCCACATTAATAACCATAATAACGAATAACCCGCAATCGCACCCGCTTGTAAATCGCCTTCTAAATTACCAGGATCTAAAAAAGCTATGCTCATTAAAAAACCTGGCCCAGTGAATAACCATAGTTTTGCCCATGAAAACGGGGGTATTGTGTCGTAATCTGAGATTGAATCTAGACCGTCGATTATGATCTTGTCTTTTGACTCGTATGCGTCTTCGCCAGCGCCGGCGGCGGTGGTGGTGGTGTGATTGGTGATCGGAGTGTAGTCGGTAGATAAGGGTAGGAGAGTGTGAGATTCGGATTCGGGATTTGATTCCGGGGGCGATGGCGGAGAATTGGGGATCATGATTTGACGGTGGTCGCCGGCGAGATGAGCTGATCGTCCGGCGCCGGAAAGATAAGATGTTGATTGTTGTTATATTTGTTGCACGAGTGTATATATAGTTCGTTATAAATTGTTAGATTTTTTTTGGAAAATTTATATTTTGTTGTAATCTAGCTATGATTAAGGCTGTTAGCAATATAATATAAGAATATTTATAAGTAAGAAAGGAAGAATAAGATAGAAAGTACAAAGATATCATTTATGAAAGTGTATCATGAGGTGCAATTTTCTCATTCAACTAATATAGTATTTATACTACTTGCATACACTATATATTTAACACTTTGAGGTAATTAGGGGTACAAGTTACTAATACATTATTGATCTAGCATTGACAAAAGTGAACCAAATATAGACATGTATTTATATCTTATATCATAACACTCACCCTTTATTGTTACTTTTCAATGTAAAGTCAACTTTGATGTACTGCCTCGTTAAAAATCTTGATAAAGAAAACCCAGTGGGAAAAAACTTTAGCTAAGGGAAAAAGAGTGCATCGTATAGTTGACTCCCCCTCATGTAGACAACCATAATGCATTACATGAATTGAACATGTCGCATTCTAATACTATGAACGTGTTTTCTGAAAATTGCAGTTGGAAGTGCCTTCGTGAAAAGATCTGATGAGTTATTGCTAGATTGAACATATTGCATCTGATTATTCTTGATAAGGTCTTGAGTGTATGAAAAGAATCTTAGAGGTATATGTTAAGTTCTGTCACTCTTGATATACCCTTTTTTCATTTGTGCAAAACAAGCTGCATTGTCTTCGTAAATCACAGTTGACATTTTTTTCATTCTCTAGTCCGCATGAGGACAAAATGAGTTGTGTCATTGACCTTAACCATACACACTCTCTACTAGCTTCATTCAATGCAATGACCTCAACATGATTTGAAGATCTTGCAACAAGTGTTTGCTTTTAAGAACGCCATGAAATTGCAGTGCCCCCATTCATGAATACATATCCAGTTTGAGATCTAGCTTTATGAGGATTTGACAAATAACTTGCATCTGCATAACCAATCAATCCTTGCTTTGAATTATTGGAATAAAATAGACCTAAGTCAGTACTTCCACGTAGGTATCGAAATATGTGTTTGATCCCATTCCAATGTCTTTTGGTTGGTGCTGAACTAAACCTTGAAAGCATGTTAACTGCAAAAGAAATGTCAGGTCGAGTACAATTTGTAAGATACATAAGTGCTCCAATAGCACTAAGGTATGGTACTTCTTGTCCTAGGACCTCTTCATTTTCTTCGTGAGGATGAAATGGATCATTGTCCACATTAAGTGATTTAACAACCATTGGAGTGCTTAAAGGTTTAGCATTGTCCATATTAAAACGTTTTAATACCCTATGCGTGTAATTTGACTGATAAACAAGTATTCCATTAGGCATGTGCTCAATCTGTAAACCAAGACAATATTTGGTTTTTCCAAGATCCTTCATCTCAAATTCTTTTTTCAAATGCACAATGACTTCATGGATTTCTTTATTCGTTCCAATGATGTTGATAACACGCAAAAAGTCATGTTTTTACGTGCATTAATCTCACCTTTTTAGCCCAATATGTGACGAAACTAATCAAAATAGATACTTTATCATTAAAACTCGTCACATGGGCCAAAATATAGACAATGTTTCAAAAGTCAACTAAAATGGTCGAAAAACACGATAAATCTAACGAATACGATCATAAGCATTCTCGTTCACTCGTTCTAGCACTTTTTGAACTACACAAAGAATTATGACCTCTAACTTATGTCATTTTCTTCGTTAGGAACATACGAACGCGTGGATATAAAGAACCCTCAAAACGGATAAACAACGAAGAAGTTACGCTCGAACGAAGAAACGAAGAACCGAAGAACCAGCATACGGCTGAACCAGGCCGTATACGGCTGGTCCAGACCGTATAAGGCTGGGCCTGGACCGTATACGGCCTGCACAGACCGTATACGGCCTGTGCTCAGCCGTATTCACCCTATGCTCAGCCGTATATGGTCCAGTTCAGCCGTATACGGTCCAGCTCAGCCGTATCGTGCGTTTGGGTGATAAAAATCTGATTTTTATTCGCCTTTGCGATACGGTTGTGCGTTTGAAGGTTTGGATACGATCTACGGATACGGCTGTGCGATCTCTATAAATACAAGCCTCATTTCATCATTCCAACACATCTCACACACTTCTCAACCAACTACAACACACACACACTTTCTCTCACTACTCTCTCTCTAAAATTAGTTAGTTAGTTAATTAGATTAGTTAAGCTAGTAGATTAGTAGCTTACTTGTAACGGAGGTGCTCCGAGACTGCGGTGTCGCACGATTTGTAATAACGCTTTGTCAGGTTCTATTATAATCTCTATCTTATTATTTTAAATAATGTTGTGCTGTTGCTATACTTGTTTAGAATTACTTGCTAGGATTATTGCCATGCTTAGCTAGACAAATCTGTGTTTGCTATGATAGTTGCCATGCTAGGGTAGTTATACTTAAATCATGATGTTACTCTGTCTATATGCTGTTGAATTATATTTGAATCTATGAATTGAATCTTAAATGTTTATCTATCCAACTTATGTTGTGGTTAGTAACATCCTTCTAGGCTTGGCCAATTGTTAGTTGTATGCTGCTAATTATTCTGTGTCTGATGATCGTTGAACTCGACATGACCGGTGTTCTCCTGGTTGAAATATTACCGGAGGGAGACACGGAGCATATGATTAGAGATAGATTAGATTCAGGTCATTTAACAAGTGTCTTAGAGAGAACTTTCGGAACACTTGTGACTTAACCATGTACTCCGTCACTCTGCATAATTGATCCCTGCTATGCTGCCTTTCTGTATGTTCTTGTTTGATTGTTGCTTAGGGTTTGCATGCTAGTATCTGTTATGCTGATTAGTTGCATGATTAGGTTTTCGAATATTTATCAATTGCATACACCAGTTTAACATGCATAGAATAGTTAAAATGATTTATATGAAATAATGATGAACAATTTAATCAGCCGTTAGACCAGACCATCCCAACTTGTCCCGGTAGGAAACCCCTGTTCATGTTTTTGTTCATTCAACAATTCATGCCATGATTCGGATATCTCAAATGTCCGAGATTGGGGGACAAGACTCGAGGATGGTTGTTGGTTAAATTGGTTGCTACATTTGGGATAACTTCCGGTGTAGTTTACATTCCATAACTGTTATCCACGTGACATATTATTTATCTGATTGCGGATAACTCTACGTTAGATAGATAATAGGCTAGGAGTTATGGCTCATTAGGAAATATTAATGTCATCTTAACTAAGGCTTTATCCCATTAACTACCCCTAAATAGCATGAGTAATTATCATAGTAAACACTCGCTTCACCTATAAGTTCTCGTTGCCACCTCCCCTCCACTTTACTTTATTTTAAATTTAAATTTTAGATAATTAGTAGTTAGTTAAAACCAAAACAAACCAAAACCTCTTTTAAACCCTAGCTAAATCCCCATAGATAAACTAAAGTCCTAGATCCCATGCCCGTTGTAGTTTGAAGAACGACCCTAGGTCATACCTATCGCTGTACTCACCCATAGCTTTAGTATACTTAGGGCCAGCAAAAAACAAATTTTAAAACCCACTGATCCAGCCAAGCGGGAGGCCCGCAACGACAGGAAGCGATTCCTAAAAACCGACCGTTCGGCTGGCATCAAGCTTTTGGCGCCGCTGCCGGGGACTACAACGACCGATTTAGGAATTTAGTTGTCTTTGTTATTTAGCGATCCTTTCGGAAGATTAATATCATCTGAAAGTTTCTTTTCTGTTCTTTCCTTTCCAAAACTCTCTTTTCTACCAAACCCGAACTTCATCAGCTATGACGAATCGTATTAATCTCGCCTCAACCTGTGCACCACTACTGGAAGGAAGAGGAGGACCTATCGTGCTGCCCGATGAAAACTTCGAAATTAAGCCTAGCGTTTTCAAGTTACTCAAAACCTTCTGCCAATTTCACGGTTTTCCGCTCGATGATCCAAATTCACAGTTGGATAGATTCATCAATCTTTCTGATTCCTGTGAGCAATCAGGGATTTCAAGAGAAGTCTCCCGACTATATCTTTTTCCCTATTCTTTATCTTCGCGTGCTCGAACCTGGTTTGATGAACTCGAACCCAATTCGATTCATACTTGGGAAGAGTTGGCTACTAAGTTTATGGCTAAGTTTTTCCCTCCTTCCAAGCAAACCAAGCTCAAGGATGACATCGTCAGTTTCCGATAAGAAACCAATGAATCATTATATCTAGCATGGGAACGATTTAAGAAGATGCTTAACAGATGTCCGAATCATCAAATGGGTAAGACGAACCTAATCTGCATATTCTACAATGGTCTGACTCCTCAGCACAAGTCAACCCTCGATGCTCTTTCTCAAGGAAATTTCATGTCACACACTTCTGAAGAAGCCTGGGGGCTAGTTGAGACGATAGCAATGCATCAACATGACTGGGAGTTTGACGAACCGGCTAAGGAAGTAACTAGTACTTCAAGCCTATCCTTTGAAGCTCTGCAAGCTCAAGTGGACAATCTCTCCAGAGTCTTCAAGGATATTCAATCTTCTACACCTCAGCCTCGTAAAGGTACGGAAGAAATTCTTGTCACTATTGTTAAAAACCCTGAATCGAACTTTCATTCTAAACCTTTCATTCAGCGGCCAACCAATAACCCACCTACTCAGTTTCTGCAACCTTTATCCTCTAATATGTCAGATTCCCCCGTAAATTCTCAACAACACTATAATGAAACTTTGACTAATTTCATAATTGATCAAATGAACATAAACAAACAAGTAATAGATTTTCAAGATAAAATTGATGCTTTACTTAAAATATCAGAAGATTTGATCAAAAACCTGGAAGTTAGTCTTTAACAACTATTTTTAAAAGTTGAGAACCAAGGAGGAATCATGGTCATCACTAGAGGAGGTAAAGAAACCAGAAATGAGAAGTCCTCAGATAATTCTTCAAATCAACTTCCTATCTCTGAACCGACCACTGATCCAGTGCCTAGTGACACCCCTGTCACTGCACCAGATCCAATATCACCTAAAGCCCCAGAAATCATTCCACGAACTAGGATACCCTTCCCTGGTAGGCTTAAGAAAGAGAAACAGGAAGCACAATTTGGGAAATATCTAGAAATGTTTAAAAGCATGCACTTAAACGTTAGACTATTAGACGCTTTAGTAGAGATGCCTAGCTGTGCTAAGTTTTTCAAAGCAATCATTTCAAATAAGGAAAAATTAAGACAAATAGTTAGTTTACCCTTAGATGCTGAATGCTCAGCAATCATGTTACATGGCCTTCCACCCAAACTAGGAGATACTGGCCGTTTCACTATTCCCTGTTTTCTTCAAAACATCCAAGTTAGTAACGCCTTAGCTGACCTAGGAGCTAGTGTCAATCTTATGCCATACTCTCTCTATAAGAAACTAGGATTAGGTGAACTGCTACCCACTCAAATGACCATCCAATTAGCTGATAGATCAGTTAAACTCCCCTGAGGAATTGCTGAAGATATAATGGTCCGAGTCGGTAAATTTATCTTCCCGGTTGACTTTGTCATTATGGATATTGAGGAAGATGCCCACGTTCCCCTCATCCTTGGTAGACCTTTCCTAAACACTGCCAAGGCTGTGATAGAAGTAAACGAAAAATCTTTAAAACTGAGGGTCGGAGCGGAGGAAGTCACCTTTAATGTCGATAAGTTGATGAAGCACCCTATGGGAGAAGATCTTGGTCTTGTGGATGCCATGCAGGAAATATATGACGAGCATTTGGAGGAGATTTTAGCAGTCAGCAGTAATGAACCATTCTCCAGCATTGTCATCACCAAAAGAAGACTTTGCCCGAATGACATCGGACTATGCTCGGCTATCTCTGACCAATCAGCACCTTCTGGAGAGCTGCTATTTCCCTTACCTGAAATGAAAAATCCTTTAGCACCGCCTAACTACTCTCCCACGAACAACTCTGTTGTTGCTGTTCCTTTAGGCGAAGGCATCCCTATCCCACTTTTAAGAAGAAATCAGTTTTTTCCGATACCCGAATCGTCTCCGTCTGTAGCTGAGATTCTCAAATCTTTCAAGGAGATGGATTCCGGTACTTTGCCACAACTATCTGAAGGTTGTGAGAAATCAAATCCAAAAATCACCAAAAGTACTTCTTCTAAAGCTCAATTTCAAAAGTTCGCACTCACCGACAACGATGATGTCATCAACACTGAGGATAATGCAACCTCTTCATCATCTACCTACAAATACGAGTTAAAGAAGAACGCGCTTTCCAATGAGACAGAACTAGTAGAAATAGCATCAGCCACTACAGCCGACTCATCTCCAGAAGAATCAGAGTTCCAAAAGGAGTATGACGAGTTACAAAGAGACGAGATCGCTCGAATGAAACCCTTTATTGAAGAACCGCCAGCATTGGAGCTGAAGGAATTACCCCCTCACTTGGAATATGCTTTTCTCGAAGGAACCTCACAACTACCCGTCATAATTGCCAAAGGTCTTTCACCTAAAGAGAAAGCAAGACTTATCCAGGTCTTGAAGTCACACAAGAAGGCGATTGCATGGAAGATTTCTGATATACAAGGGATCAGTCCAAATTACTGCACGCACAAGATACTCATGGAAAACGACTTCAAACCTTCCATACAGAGACAGAGGAGAGTAAACCCGAAGATTCAAGACGTGGTCAAGAAAGAGGTTATCAAACTCTTGGATGCTGGTTTGATCTATCCAATCTCAGATTCCCCATGGGTCAGCCCAGTTCAGGTTGTCCCAAAGAAAGGAGGAATGACGGTTATCGCTAATGAAGATAATGAATTGATTCCTACACGAACCGTCACCGGCTGGAGGGTGTGTATCGACTACCGGAAATTAAATGAAGCCACCCGAAAAGATCACTTCCCTCTGCCGTTCTTCGATCAGATGTTGGAAAGATTATCAGGGAATGAATATTACTGCTTCCTCGATGGTTTCTCCGGCTATTTTCAAATTCCTCTTATCCAAAGGACCATGAAAAGACGACATTCACATGTCCATATGGTACATTTGCTTACCGCCGCATGCCATTCGGTTTATGCAATGCGCCTGCAACATTTCAAAGGTGTATGGTGGTAATATTCCATGACATGATTGAACAGTGTATGGAGGTATTCATGGATGACTTCTCAGTCTTCGGTGATTCCTTCACATCTTGTCTTTCCAACCTTGAAAGGATGCTAGCCCGATGCGAAGAATCAAATCTTGTCTTAAACCGGGAAAAGTGCCACTTTATGGTGAAAGAAGGAATAGTTTTAGGACATCGAATATCAAAATTTGGAATCGAAGTTGACAAAGCCAAAGTTGAGACTATTGCCAAACTTCCGCCACCTACTTCTGTTAAAGCCATTTGCAGTTTGAGGTCACGTCGGATTCTACCGTCGCTTTATCAAGGATTTCTCTAAGATCTCTCGACCTATGACGCACCTTCTCGAGAAGGATACTCCGTTTGTCTTTTCAGATGACTGTCTTAAAGCTTTCAACATTTTAAAGGATCAGCTCACACATGCACCGATCATGGTCGCCCCCGATTGGAGTCTTCCGTTCGAAATCATGTACGATGCTAGTGACTTCGCTGTTGGAGCTGTCTTAGGGCAAAGGAAGGAGAAGCAGTTTCAGCCAATCTACTACGCCAGCAAGACACTCACTGATGCACAAGAGAATTACACCACAACAGAGAAAGAGCTTCTTGCGGTAGTATTCGCTTTTGATAAATTTCGTTCTTATTTAATATTGTCCAAAACTATTGTCTATACAGATCACTCAGCCTTGAAGTATCTCTTCAAAAAGCAAGACGCTAAGCCAAGACTGCTTAGATGGATTCTCCACCTCCAAGAATTTGACATAGAAATCAAGGATAAAAAGGGAGCCGAGAATGTCGCAGCAGATCATCTTAGTCGACTGGAAAATCCGTCGATGGAGAAGCTTGATGAGAGAGAGATTCAAGACCAGTTTCCTGAAGAACAACTCATGAATATCGGAGGATACCAAAAGGGATCTCAATTCACTTACAACCCTTGGTATGCAGACTACGCAAATTATCTGGTTGGAGGAATTGTGCCAAAAGGAATGCCCACCTCTAGAAGGCGCAAATTCTTTAGAAACGTAAGGAACTACTATTGGGACGATCCATACTTATTTAAAGTATGCCCGGACCAAATCATCAGAAGATGCGCAGACGAGAGGGAGGCAAGGAACATTCTTCACCAAAGTCATCACGGACCAACCGGAGGACATCACGGAGCAAATATGACTGCAAGAAAGGTATATGACTCTGGCTTCTACTGGCTTACTATATTCAGAGACGCTCACGACTTGGTGAAAGGCGGCAATGCTTGCCAAAGGTTTGGAAGTATTTCATCGAGAAGTGAAATGCCACTTACTAACATCCAAGCTTGCGAGATCTTTGATATATGGGGGTTGGATTTTATGGGACCATTCCCAAAATCATATGGGAAAAAGTATATTCTGGTTGCTGTCGACTACGTCTCCAGATGGGCCGAAGCTCAAGCATTTCCTACAAATGATTCCCGGGTAGTGGTAAAATTCTTAAAGCAGCTCTTCTCACGTTTCGGTACTCCAAAGGCGATCATTAGTGATCGAGGCACGCACTTCTGTAATGCTCAGTTTATGAGGACATTACAATATTATGGTGTCACCCATAAGACCTCTACGGCTTACCACCCGCAGACGAATGGGCAAGCCGAAGTGATGAATCGAGCGCTCAAGAGAATTTTAGAACGAACCGTGGTTAATCATAGGGAAAGATGGGCTGAAAAATTAGACGATGCTCTGTAAGCGTTCAGAACCGCATATAAATCGCCACTAGGAACCACGCCCTACAGACTAGTCTATGAAAAAGCATGTCATCTGCCGATAGAGTTGGAGTATAAAGCTCACTGAGCTCTAAGAGATTGTAATTTAGACCCTTCTGCAATTGGATCACATCGGAAAATGCAACTGAATGAACTAGCCGAATTAAGAGACCAAGCATATGATAGCTCTCTGCACTTCAAAGAACGAACAAAGAATACTCATGATGCTAAACTCAAATACTCTATGTTCAAGCCCGGAGACAAAGTTCTTCTCTTCAATTCGCGCTTTAAGAAATTCTCCGGCAAATTCAGAACAAGGTGGAGCGGACCATTTGTTGTATCAAAAGTCTTTACCTTCGGAGCAGTCGAACTCGGAGCCCCGGACGGTAATTTTAAAGTCAATGGCCATCGCTTAAAGCACTACATTGAAGATTTCCCCTCTGGTGAGGAAGTCTATCTCTTTGAACTACCTTGAGCCGACTAGTAGGTATAAGGAGTTAAGCTAGAGACTCCCTACACAAGCGCTCTTGGGAGGCACCCCATTGCTTATCTTATCTTATTTTATTTCTTAGTTATTTTTGCTTTAGTATTATCATCCTCAAACTAACGATGCAGGATAACCCAAATATCTGACAATGCCACACTCCTACATATACATCAGATAAGTTTTATTCATAGTATACAAATGCGAATGAACAGATGACCTCGCAAAGCTTTAACATTTAAACAAACATTTCTTGAAGTCATCTGATTATTTTTCATTTGTATACCCATTTTAAAACTATAGCATTACCTGTTTATCTTTATGTTTCAGAATGGAAGCTTCAGCTGAGACTTCAGGACAAGCTACTCAGAAACAACAGAAGAAGAGGACCCGTAGAGGAAAAAGAAAGAAGACGACCACCACTACTGATGAGCATGCTCAGACCGCTCCTGTATCTGCCCCACTCTTTGGCTTTGGAGTTACCACTTCAGATCCGATGGTGACTTGGGCGATGTTCAGTGAGCTTTCGATTCAGCGTAGCTCTCAGTCCGAAATCAGAGAAGCGATGGGACTGCCGAAACTCGCCGACCAGCTGTATCAGCTTGGTCAGCTCTCCCACCTTTGTCCTTCTTCCCAGCTGCCCCACCGCAGAATGTTCCTCCCACTGCTGTTGCTCCTTCTAGGCCACTTCAGAATCCCGCTGATGCATCCATGGTGTCTGATCGCACTGCTGCCTTATCACTCACTTCAGATCCAGATCCTGACGCACTTGCAGCATTTGATCCAGACATGGATGATTTACTAGACGATTTCTAGCTTATTTTATCTTTAGTTATCTTTATTTATCATTAGACCTGTTATGTTGTTGAACTGATGTTTATGATGGTATTTTATGACATTGCAGACCTTATGTTCGTAGGAATTGGATGAGCTTTGAAAAGAGTCTGGTCCTCACAATCCAGCAAATTATTTACACCAACCCTACACGAATATGGTCCTATATCCAGTACCCACTGTCCGTAGGGAAGTATCTCTCCTAAACCCGTTCTTCCTACTTTAATATAACTTCGATATGCCTATTGACCACTTAAATCTCTAAGTGTGGGATCCTCCTCGCTTATAACTTTTAAATTCACATTTTTCCTAAACCAAAACCCTAAGTGTGGGACTTTCTCCCTACTTAGTGTAGAAACATTGGGGACAATGTTTATTTCTAAGTGTGGGATAGCGGTATATCTCTCGTCTGTCAAAATATCTGTTTAAGTTGATCTAGAAACATGCTAGTCCTCAAAATAAATTTTAAACTTTTTTTAGTCACAATAAAAGCAAATTGGTTAAAACTTCGACAGTGAAATTGTCACTCATTCAGTAAAAGCTAAACAGTTTTACTTCGACAGTGAAATTGTCACTCATTCAGTTGGCCAATAAGTTTTTCAAGAATGAATACAGATTTTTTTTACAAGTATGTCAAAAGTTGGTAAATATAAGGTCGAAATCATGTCGGATTCTAAACAATTTAAGATGAGGATCTAAGAGGGGCATCGCACGACTGGACACATATAACCCATTTTTGCGGTGAGGAATTTGAGCCTTGTAAGCATTCATTTTAAATGCTTCACTGTTCGTTTGTTGTGTGTGACCAGTGCACGTATTTCTGAATTAGAACTTGCCCCAGGTATACATTTCGAGATCACATTGACAGGTGTCATACGTGACATAGGTACGATTAGAGGACCTTGACATTCCTTAGGATTTAAACCCCTTTTCACATATCTTTTCAATCCAAAAACCCTTCCAACACTCAATTTTAGTGTTGATGATCCGCTTAGAAAACCCTATTGAGCCTTAGCCTATTTTTCTTTTATTCACCCAAATTTTTTAACCCCTTATTCCCCTACCCACCAGAAACCTATCTTGTTATTTTTTTTTTAAAAAAAAATAAAAAATCAAAGGATTGAAAAATGAAAATAAGAAGGGATCTCAAGAAGGGAAATAAAAGAAAATCCCTTAGAAATTTCTTAGCAAGAAAAATTTAAGCCCAAAAATAGAAATAGAAATAGAAAAGCAAAGAAAAAGAAAAGAAAATAGCTGAAATAAAGCTAAGTGCTTCGACTCTCTCGAAAACTGGACTCTTCAAAAGAAATATCATTCCGTGTGTTTTCAAAAGATAAAAGTCAAAATAGCTATCTTATCCCCTAAAAGTGTTATCCATTTCCGTTTTCATTAAAAAGGATATCTAGATAGAGTTTTTTTCGGAAGTCCCAAGATAAGCAAACACCCTTAGAAACCTAGATACCCCCAATCTATCCATGCCCTTTTAAACCCACACCAAACACTACAACCCATTTGAATGTCATGGGATAATCAGTACCGTTCCTGTCTAAGTGATGAAGATTTGATCCTCGGGCAAGCCTATGACGACGAGTGCTGCACGACTGGTATTTGAGCGATTTTTCATTTGGCTTAGGATAATAGGAACCCCGATACACTTTGAGTGAATTGAGTGACCACCAGTGAGATCGCCCAGTCGTGTATATTCCACAAATTTGAGAATTGAAAGTTTGCCTAAGTGAATCATCTTGAAAACCTTTAGATACTTCATGTGAACACCTCTTATTTATCTAACAGGCAAATACTTGTTTTCAATCTGTGTGAATTCTTCATTGTGGGTCAAAATCAAAAACTTTTTTTTCCTGGTGAAATTCTAAGAGGGTAAGTTTGCTTGAGGACAAGCAAATGTCTAAGTGTGGGATATTTGATAACACGCAAAAAGTCATATTTTTACGTGCATTAATCTCACCTTTTTAGCCCAATATATGACGAAACTAATCAAAATAGATACTTTATCATTAAAACTCGTCACATGGGCCAAAATATAGACAAGGTTTCAAAAGTCAACTAAAATGGTCGAAAAAAATGATAAATCTAACGAATACGATTATAAGCATTCTCGTTCACTCGTTCTAGCACTTTTTGAGCTACACAAAGAATTATGATCTATAACTTATGTCATTTTCTTCGTTAGGAAAATATGAACTCGTGGATATAAAGAACGCTCAAAACGGATAAACGACGAAGAAGTTACGCCCGAACGAAGAAACGAAGAACCGAAGAACCAGCATACGGCTGAACCAGGCCGTATACGGCTAGTCCAGACCGTATAAGGCTGGGCCTGGACCGTATACGGCCTGCACAGACCGTATACGGCCTGTGCTCAGCCGTATTCACCCTATGCTCAGCCGTATATGGTCCAGTTCAGCCGTATACGGTCCAGCTCAGCCGTATCGTGCGTTTGGGTGATAAAAATCTGGTTTTTATTCGCCTTTGCGATACGGTTGTGCGTTTGAAGGTTTGGATACGGTCTACGGATACGGCTGTGCGATCTCTATAAATACAAGCCTCATTTCATCATTCCAACACATCTCACACACTTCTCAACCAACTACAACACACACACACACTTTCTCTTACTACTCTCTCTCTAAAAATTAGTTAGTTAGTTAATTAGATTAGTTAAGCTAGTAGATTAGTAGCTTACTTGTAACGGAGGTGCTCCGAGACTGCGGTGTCGCACGATTTGTAATAACGCTTTGTCAGGTTCTATTATAATCTCTATCTTGTTATTTTAAATAATGTTGTGCTGTTGCTATACTTGTTTAGAATTACTAGCTAGGATTATTGCCATGCTTAGCTAGACAAATCTGTGTTTGCTATGATAGTTGCCATGCTAGGGTAGTTATACTTAAATCATGCTGTTACTCTGTCTATATGCTGTTGAATTATATTTGAATCTATGAATTGAATCTTAAATGTTTATCTATCCAACTTATGCTGTGGTTAGTAACATCCTTCTAGGCTTGGCCAATTGTTAGTTGTATGCCGCTAATTATTCTGTGTCTGATGATCGTTGAACTCGACATGGTCGGTGTTCTCCTGGTTGAAATATTACCGGAGGGAGACACGGAGCATAGGATTAGAGATAGATTAGATTCAGGTCATTTAACAAGTGTCTTAGAGAGAACTTTCGGGACACTTGTGACTTAACCATGTACTCCGTCACTCTGCATAATTGATCCCTGCTATGCTACCTTTCTGTATGTTCTTGTTTGATTGTTGCTTAGGGTTTGCATGCTAGTATCTGTTATGCTGATTAGTTGCATGATTAGGTTTTCGAATATTTATCAATTGCATACACCAGTTTAACATGCATAGAATAGTTAAAATGATTTATATGAAATAATGATGAACAATTTAATCAGCCGTTAGACCAGACCATCCCAACTTGTCCCGGTAGGAAACCCCTGTTCATGTTTTTGTTCATTCAACAATTCATGCCATGATTCGGATATCTCAAATGTCCGAGATTAGGGGACAAGACTCAAGGATGGTTGTTGGTTAAATTGGTTACTACATTTGGGATAACTTCCGGTGTAGTTTACATTCCATAACTGTTATCCACGTGACATATTATTTATCTGATTGCGGATAACTCTACGTTAGATAGATAATAGGCTAGGAGTTATGGCTCATTAGGAAATATTAATGTCATCTTAACTAAGGCTTTATCCCATTAACTACCCCTAAATAGCATGAGTAATTATCATAGTAAACACTCGCTTCACCTATAAGTTCTCGTTGCCACCTCCCCTCCACTTTACTTTATTTTAAATTTAAATTTTAGATAATTAGTAGTTAGTTAAAACCAAAACAAACCAAAACCTCTTTTAAACCCTAGCTAAATCCCCATAGATAAACTAAAGTCCTAGATCCCATGCCCGTTGTAGTTTGAAGAACGACCCTAAGTCATACCTATCGCTGTACTCACCCATAGCTTTAGTATACTTAGGCCCAGCAAAAAACAAATTTTAAAACCTACTGATCCAACCAAGCGGGAGGCCCGCAACGACAGGAAGCGATTCCTAAAAACCGACCGTTCGGCTGGCATCAGATGTTTAGATCATCAACATAGACAGCAATGATCACAAATCCAGATGTTGTTTTCTTAATAAAGACACATGGACAAATAAGATTATTTGTATATTCTTTACTCATCAAGTAATCGCTTAAATGTTTATACCACATGCGTCCCGATTGTTTCAACCCATATAAAGATCTTTGTAGTTTGGTGGAATACATTTCTTTAGGTTTTGCACTTAATGATTTAGGCATTGTAAATCCATCTGGGATCTTCATATAGATATCACTATCTAATGATCCGTATAGATAAGCTGTAACAACATCCATAAGACGCATTTCAAGATTTTCAGATACTGCTAGACTGAACAAATATCTAAACATGATTGCATCCATAACAGGAGAATACGTTTCTTCATAATCAATTCCAGGTTTTTGAGAAAAACCTTGAGCTACAAGTCTATCTTTGTATCTTGTGATTTCATCTTTCTCATTTCGCTTTCTTATGAAAACCCATTTGTACCTTACAGGTTTATGGTTTTAGAAGTGAGAACAATACGACCAAAAACACTTCTTTTATTAAGCGAATTTAATTCCGTTTGTATTGCTTCTTTCCATTTATTCCAGTCTTGTCTATTTTGACAATCCATGACGGATGTTGGTTCGGGATCATCATTTCCAATAATAATGTCACATGCAACAACATAAGAAAATATTTCATCAACATTTTCCATTTCAACTCGATTCCACAATATTTTCGTGTGATCATAATTGATAGCAATTTCTTTATTGATGTCATTGACTTCCTCTCTTTGGGAAGTATCCACATTTTGTGTTTCTTCAAACACATCATTCGTATGGTCAATTGCATGTTCTAATCTTTTTCTTTTTCTATGATTTTTATCCTTTGAACCAATTGGTCTCCCACGTTTCAAACGTGCTTTAGATTCTTGAGTGACTTTATCATTAGTTTGATCATTTGGAATTTCTACTCGAGCTGGAGCATTAACAGCCGGTATATAAGATTTAGTCACTCTCTTTGTATCAGTAAATGCATCAGGTATTTGATTAGCAATTTCTTGTAAGTGCATGATCCTTTGAACTTCTGTTTCACTTTGTTTAGTGCGAGGATCAATATACAACAATGAAGGTTCACACCATGAAACATCTTTTTCTTGAGTTCTTTTTTCTCCTCCGAGTGCTGGGAAATTTTCCTCATTAAAATGACAATCAGCAAAACGTGCTGTAAATAGATCACCTGTTGAAGGTTCAAGATACCTTATTATGGAGGATGTTTCATACCCAACATATATTCCCAATCTCCTTTGAGGACCCATTTTTGTACGTTGTGGTGGTGCAATGGGAACATATACTGCATAACCAAATATTTTCAGATGAGATATATTTGGTTCTTGCCCAGAGGCAAGTTGTAGAGGAGAATACTTATGATATGCACTTGGTCTAATACGAACTAATGATGCACCATGTAAAATTGCATGTCCCCAAATGGACACTGGCAATTTTGTTCTCATTATCAATGATCTAGCAATCAATTGGAGACGTTTAATCAATGATTCAGCTAAACCATTTTGTGTGTGAACATGAGCAACTGGATGTTCAACAATAATTCCTACAGACATGCAATAGTCATTGAATGCTTGAGATGTAAATTCACCAGCATTATCAAGTCTTACTTTCTTAATTGCATGATCAGGAAAATGCGCTCGTAATTTTATAATTTATGCAAGAAACTTTTCAAATGCCATATTACGAGTTGATAATAAACACACATGAGACCATTTGCTTGATGCATCTATTAATACCATAAAGTATCTGAATGGTCCATATGGTGGATGAATAGGTCCACATATATCATCATGAATTCTTTCAAGAAACTGTGGTGATTCATTTTCAACTTTAAATGGTGAAGGTCTCACAATTAGTTTTCCAAGAGAACAAGATGTACATGGACTCATTTTATCATGTGAGACTTTTTTTTATCCTTAAATGGATGTCCATGGGTACTTTCAATTATTTTCTTCATCATTGTAGATCCTGGATGACCTAACCTGTCATGCCATAAACTGATAATACTAGGATCACTATGCTTTTCTTTAACTAGCATATGAGATTCTGCTACATTTATATGTGTATAATGTAAGCCAGAATTAAGCATTGGAAATTTTTCTAACACATTATTCTTATCAGTAATGTGCAAATATTTCCCATTTTCTGTAGTCACAGATTGATGATCATATCCATTAAGATATATGTCATTAAAACTCAATAGATTTCTCGTTGATTTTGAAGAGAATAAAGCATTCTCTACTAAAAACTTGGTACCATTTGGCAATGTCAATCTGGCTTTTCCAACTCCTTCTATCAAATCTGCAGGGCCTGATATTGTATGTATTATTGCCTTTGTTGGTTTTAATTCAGAGAAATATTTCTTAAATTTCAAAATAGTGTGCGTTGTACCACTATCTGGTATACATAGATCTCCACCATTTACTTTATGATCTAGCCCTTGATAATTCATATCAAACTTCAAATATGAAAATATTATAATGAGTGTATATAAGTAATAAGAAGAATATAATAAAAGATACATCTTATTTCAGGAATATATTACATGAAATGAAAAGCTAGTCATGAAAGTGAAAACGTAGTTAGGAAAATATAACTAATAAAAGGGAAATACATTTATGAAAACCAACATAGTTATGATAGATTATTGATAGCCACATTGATTCATATGTCAATGTCATTGCAGTAATCTGCAACATTCATCTCACCATTTGTGAACTCAAGGTCATCAGCAAGGTTCACTTCTTTATTTTTCCCGACAATGGATGCCTTATAGAGCTTACAGAGATGCTCCTCTGTGCGACACATTTTAGACCAATGCCCTGTACTTCCACATCTATAACAGATGTCATTAGGGTTCTTAGAAGTGCTTGCTCCAACATCATGATTCCTTCTTTGTGGTTGGGACTTGTTGGACCATTGTGGTAATTAATTTTATACCCACGACCACGTCCACGTCCATGACCACGTCCACGAGAATTACTGTTAGAGTTACGACCACCATTATGGTTGTGATTGTAACGATAATTTGTGCCACGACCTCGTCCCTGTCCCCATACATTTGTATTATTTTTTGAATCATCTTTATTTGTAGCATTTGCCTCAGCTAATGCTAGGGAACCTGCTGGACGAGCCTGATTTTTCATAAGGAGTTCTTGATTCTGTTCTGCAATAAGCAGAAATGCATTGAGATCAGAGTATTTTTTAAATGTCATTAACCGATATTGCTGCATCAAATTAATATTTGATGAATGAAATGTAGAGAAAGTTTTCTCCAACATATCCTCATCGGTTACACGATCTCTGATGTGTGCTAAGTATAGGCAATTATAATCACAAGTTTTAATTAAAGAAATACTAAATAATACTATCACACAATTCAGGCAAGTGTTATCCTGATCATAGAATATAGTTTTATAAGTAAGTCCAGATTCGAACACAGGGAACGTGATTTAATCTATAACTAACTATTTATTTATCCTAATTACAAGTATTACAAATATACAAATTCACAATTAATGTACAATAATATACAAGATAGGGGGACGTTTTAGTTCCGATCGAACATATTTATAATTGATACCAATTCTTTAATAGATAAGTTTAAAGGAACAACTTCAGAATACTAAATTGGATAGAAGATTATGACTATTTAAACTATTATTTATTAAACTTATTATATCAACTTATGTCTATTTGCGTGTTGGCTATTATTATTGTGATTTACTAATGTAGAAAACCTCAAAGGTTATGATAATTCTCATATAGCAATACAGTCAAAGGTTATGTAAAGTATCACTATTTATTAAGATCTATCAACATATTATTGATGCAATTCCAGGGTCGGTTGAATTAGAATGCTACTTAACATCTAATGAAACATAATCACTTAATTTAAAAACCTAAAAGGTTAGTGAGTTTATCTATAAATCAGTTAATTATGATCATTAACATAATATAACACATAATTCTTGCATAATAATATTCAATAATATAGTTCCAACATAAACATATAATTCATATAATAAACATAATAAACATACATTTAAACATTCATAATGAAAATCTAACAAGCAATTAATTCAAATAAACAATATCCATAGTAGCCCAAAAGGTTAGTGAAGCTACAAGGATAAAGAAACCGAACCAATTGACGAACTAGCTCTTCCTAAGGTTGAAAACCTTCAAACCCTATCTCCTTAACCTCCAAATTCGCACCTAAAGTCGACCTTAAACCTTAATATTCGACTTTTAATTCTAAGAACCGTATATCGTTTAATCAAAACTAAGCCTCTATTTATACTAATCTTGGCCGACCCTCCAACCGCCGGTTGGGACATCCAACCGCCGGTTGGAGTTAATTGAGTATTACTCCAACTCTGCGCTTTCTCCACCGCCATGAACCTTTAGCCCCAACCGCCGGTTGGGCAATCCAACCGCCGGTTGGACTTAATTTCCAGAATTTTCCATAAACGGCTTGGGCTTCAAATTGGGCTTCTCTTTCTTCCTTAAACGGATTCACTTGTTTTCTAGGCCCAAATCTTTAATATTATCATTTTAGTCTTCATTTCTTTAAGGTTTAGATCTTCTTTTCTTCAATTGCTTTAATCTCTTCAGTTTCGGTCTTATTTTCGTTCTTTTTTCTCCAATCTTCAGTTAAAATACATTTCTGCAAATATTAACAAAATAAGTATATAAAATCATATAAATGCACTAAAATGTATATAAATATAGGAATAAATTACTATAAAATATAGTATCTATTTGATGCTTATCAATCTCCACAGAATTCAAGTGTGGCAACTATACGGAACATAGCTGAGCTATATTCATTTACTTTCTTGAAATCTTGGAACCTTAAGTTCCTCCATTGATCTCTAGCAGTTGGAGGTAAAACTTCCTTTTGAATATTAAATCTCCTTATAAGAATTGCCCAAAGAACACTTGGGTCGCTAACATTTGGATATTCAAGTCTTAGCATAATATCAATATGTTTACAAAGGAAAACATATGCTGTTGATTTATCTTTTGATGAACTGTCATTGTTCTCATTTATGGTATCCAAGATACCCATGGATTCAAGCTTTGATTGCATATCTTGAATCCAAGACATATAATTAATTCCATTTGCATCGAGTTGTTCAAACTCTGTCTTTGCAACGCCTGACATATTTTAGCTATCAACAATTTGAGTAAACAACAACAAATATTAGAATATATTATCGATAGTTAAAACGATACAGAGGAGTGGAAAAACCACAAATAAACAAGCCTAAGAAAAAATACAGTTCTCCTCGAGGGAGAATTACAAGGGATAATGAGTAGTACTAATATTACAAATATCAGAATTAAAACTGAATAGATCATCTTGAAGGAAGCTTTTGAACTGATATGATTGTAAGAGAATATATGTTTTGAAGATCGATTATACTCAATTTGTAGTGATAAATATAGCCGTTGTTACACCGTCAACTAATGTTTTACAACGACGTCATAACTGTTGTAAATTATTATTATTTTAAAATAAAAAGTTAAACGGTGAAATCGTAAACTTGTAAAAACACTATATTCAGTTTTATAAAGATTTTGAAACATAATGAAATGTTTGTAAATAAAAATGGGTTAAAGGTAAGGATCGCCAATGAACTTATCTTTTTGTTCCGAGTTAGGTAACGTACCTAATTTATTACTAATGTACGTAACAAACTTTTAAATTTTGTTTCGATGTCAGCAACTAACTTTTATTTTACTGGTTAAGATTTGAAAATGTTGACGTGTAGATGACAACTCATTCTAACGTTCTGATTGTACTGCCACGTGTAAATTAAGTTTAAGGGTTAAACTACATATCGACAACGAACTTATATTTTTGTACCAATTTAGGCAACAAACTAATTATATTTACTAATGCAGATAACAAACATTCAAATTTATTTTCGAGTTAGGTAATTATCATGACGGAGCTGCCATGTTATCAAAATATGTACACGTATATGTACACATGGATGAAGATCATCTCATCTGATCGAGTAACATCCGGTTAACGTATTTTTCAGCAAAAAAAATATTTTTATATAGCCGAACAAATTGACTTCAAGTCTCAACAAATCATCCTCGTCAAATATTATTTGAAACGTTTTTATTACTAAGATTTTGTTTAATTTTCACACATATAAATGTGTAAGCGTTTGAATACATTTATGAATGTGAAAACCTTAAGATTTTTGTTTACGTTTACATGGTGTGAAGAAAAAACCATGAGAAACTATCAAATTTGTTGTAGTGTGGCTTTTGAACATGTTTATGATTGTGAAAACCTTAAGATTTGTGTTCACGTTTACATGGTTTGGAGAAAAACCCATGAGAAACTATCAAATTTGTTATAGTGTGGCTTTTGAACACGTTTATGATTGTGAAAACCTTAAGATTTTTGTTTACATTTACATGGTGTGAAGAAAAAACCATGAGAAACTATTAAATTTGTTGTAGTGCGGCTTTTGAACATGTTTATGATTGTGAAAACCTTAAGATTTGTGTTCACGTTTACATGGTGTGGAGAAAAACCCATGAGAAACTATCAAATTTGTTGTAGTGTGGCTTTTGAACACGTTTATGATTGTGAAAACCTTAAGATTTTTGTTCACGTTTACATGGTGTGAAGAAAAAACCATGAGAAACTAGCAAATTTGTTGTAGGGTGTGCAAGACTGATAATGACGAGGATGATTTGTTTAGACTTGAAGTCAATTTGTTCGGCTGTATAAAAATATTTTTTTTCTTTTGCCGAAAAAAACGTTGGCCGGATGTTACTCAATCAGAAAAATTGATCTCCATCCATGTGTACATATACGTGTGCATATTTTGCTAACATGACAACTCCGTCATGATAATTACCTAACTTGAAAATAAATTTGAATGTTTGTTATCTGCATTCGTGATAAAATAAGTTCGTTACCTAACTCGGTACAAAAATATAAGTTCGTTGCCAATAAGTAGTTTAAACCCTTAAATTTAAATTACACGTGGCAGTACAGTCAGCACGTTTGAATGTGTTGTCATATACACGTCAACATTTTCAAATATTAACAAGTAAAATAAAAGTTAGTTGCTGACATCGGAACAAAATTCAAAAGTTTGTTACGTACATTAGTAATAAATTGGGTACATTACCTAACTCGGAACAAAAAAATAAGTTTGTTGGCGATCCGTACCTTTAACCCAATAAATTGGTAAGATGAATTAATAAGAATTAGTATACAAATAAGGAAATAGATAAAATAAATGTTAGAGTGCGTAAATAATGATTAGTATAATAATAAAATGTTAGCTTGCATAACTAAAGGTTAGAGTGCATAAGTAAATGTTAGTACAATAATAAAATATTAGATTGCATAAAATTAAGTTAGCACAAGAATATAAGATTAGTATGCATAAATAAAAGTTAGTTTAATAATAAAAAGTTAGTAGTCCAAAATGTTAGTAGTCCAAATGTTCATAGTTCAAATGTCCATGATTAAATATAACCTACTTTTACTAATTATTACTAATTATGATGTATAGTTATATATATCTTTCTAGTACATACGATAACTTATTATTAAAAAAATTATATTCATTTAGTTTATAATAATAGTTATCTTTCTAGCATATACTATAACGTATTATTAAGAAAATGCTTTCATTTAGTTTATAATGTAGTTATCTTTCTAGTACTACAATATATAATTAAGAGAATGTTTACCTTGACTAGTTATCTTGATTAAGATAGATTGCTTTGATCTTCCTTAATTAGAGAACTTTCGTGCTGATAACGTGTTGTAATTTAACTATGATTAAGGCTCTATTATCAATATAATATAAGAACCTTTATAAGTAATAAATGAAGAACAAGATAGAAAGTATAAAGATATCACTTATGAAAGTGTATCATGAGGTGCAATTTTCTCATTCAACTAATGTAGTATTTATACTACTTGCATACACTATACATTTAACACTTTGAGGTAATTAGGGGGACAAGTTACTAATACATTATTGATCTAGCATTGACAAAAGTGGCAACCAAATATAGGCATGTGTTTATATCTCATATCATAACATATTTATATTTCATTCTGATTATATATATGGAATGGGATCCTGTGAAAACAAGGAGATAAAAAAACAGTGAAAACAAAACTCCACCCTTCATCTAATCTAACTTATATACATATACATATATATATATATACATACATATATATATATATATATATATATATATATATATATATATATATATAAAAGAGGTGGAGATAACAAAAAACGGTGAAAACACTTTTTCCTTCATAAATTTTTAAGGTGTGAACCTTTTTTTTGTTGTTGAAGTAAACCATAAAAATTAAGGTTCACACAAAAAAATATTTTTTGTAAAAAAAATAAGATTCACAATTGAAAAAGTTAAAAACTTGTTGTGAATCTAAAAAAATATAAGGTTCACAGTTGAACAAAAAAGGTTCACAATTAAAAAAGTTAAAAACTTTTCATGAACTAAAAAAAATTAAGGTTCACAATTAAAAAAGTAAAAAACTTTCCGTGAACCAAAAAAATTAAGATTCACAAATGAAAAAGTAAAAAACTTTATGTGAACTTAAAAAAAAAATTATGGTTCACAATTGAAAAAAAAAGGTTCACAACTAAAAATTTTTAAAACTTTCCGTGAACCTAAAAAAAATTAAGGTTCACGGCTGAAAAGAAATGTCTATAATTGAAAAAGTTAAAACTTTCCGTGAACTCCAAAAAAAATTAAGATTCACAGTTGAAAAAGTTAAAAACTTTTCATGAACAAAAAAAAAATTAAAGTTCACAATAAAAATTTTTAAAATTTTTCGTGAAAAAATTTAAAAAAAAATTATGTGAAAAAAATAAGGTTCACAATTGAAAATGTTAAAAACTTTGTGTGAAGCAAAAAAAATGAAAGTTCACAACTTAAAAAAATTGTAAATCAAAAAGTGTTTTCACCGTTTTTTTTATCCCCACCCTTTTATATATATATATATATATATATATATATATATATATATATATATATATATATATATATATGTTAGATTAGATGGAGGGTGGAGATGTGTTTTCACTATTTTTTTTATCTCCTTGTTTTCACCAGAACCCATCCCTATATATATATATATAAAGAGAGAGAGAGAGTTTGGATCAAATGAGAACACTTCAAAAATAAGAACGGTGAGAACACCTCATAAATGCATAACTAGCCAACAAAAATCATTAGATTCACAGTCATACATCTCAAATATGCAAAGAAAAACAAATGCACACTTTTAAAATTGACAAAAATCGAAAAAAACGATTGATGCACAATTATAGAGATAATTGTGCATCAATCGTTTTTTCGATTTTTGTGTATTTTTGAAAGTTCGCATCTATTTTAATCAATTTTTCTACACATATTTGAGATGTATGAGTGTGAATCTAATGATTTTGTTGGCTAATTGTGTATTTATGAAGTGTTCTTACCGTTCTTATTTTTGAAGTGTTCTCATTGGAACCTTACCCTATATATATATATATATATATATATTAATTTTGTATCTATACTCTCTTATAAAGGGTTTATTCCATTTTCTTTGAAGACTTACAATATTAAAGATGGGAAATGACCAAATTAACCCTCGTCAATATACTATCCTCTTGTTAATAAAAAGTTGATCAAACATTAAGAAAGCTGATCAAATTAATTAAGCAGTATATACTTTTCTTTTGGGAAAAAAAATTAGCCAAAAAACATGTCGAACATCATGAATAAAAATTTAATAAATAACCCGCTGCTTTGCATGGGCTTAGCACTAGTTTATATAATAATAGAGAGATTACTCCATTGGTTAAGATCAATTTCAACCATTTTCTCCGTCCAAATTTTATTGTCCTCGTACAAAAAAATATATACACTATTTGATGAAAGAAAGTTGACAAATATACCAAAAATTTGATACATACACAATTTTTTATGCATTATAATGTGTACCGTGTAATACTATGATGCATAATTTTGTTCCACTTATCAACATATTTGTTATATTACATAAGTACAATCTCTATTTGGTACAATGACATTCTAACCTTAACCAATTAATTTGAGATTCTTTCCATATCTGATAGTTGATAATCAATTTAGGACAGCCTTCCCAGCCTGAAACACAAAAGTAAAATTTTAAATTGGGACGGAGAGAGTATATGTGACATCTGACAAATTAGGGCTAGTACTTAGTACCTAATCATTGTATTAATACATGTAATTAGGGTTAATTATGTGTATTGATATATTTATATATATATATATATATACACACACACATGTACGCGATTTTATAAAGTCGTACAATTTTATATCGGATGGATTCCGGTACATTTAAATACGGACGTTGGTGAAAAATTTATTAAATAATGTGAAATTATTTAATTAACTTATTTTTATTATATATTATTTGGATAATATATACAAGTGTATTTCGTACCGTCTAAAACTAACCGTACGTGACAGGAACGCGTGAAACACGCCCGACAAATGAAATAAACCCAAATTATATTCTTATAATTCATTAGTAAGTATTTTGATAAAATACTTCAATTAAAAATATCGAGATTCAAATCAAAAACGAAAATGCATTTAAATAACGATACGCGCATAAATAAACTTTTAAACGAACGCGTAAACGAACACCGTACAGAGCACAAATTTAGGGAACAAGATTAGAGATCACCACACTTGGTGGGACCCTCAAGAAAATCGGCCAAGCCATGCCTATGCATGCTTGACCATTTTCTTCTTTTCTTTCCTTACACTCCAACATCACACTCATTCATCATTGACCCACCTACACTCTTTGTCCAACCTCTCTCTTCTTCATCTCTCTCTCCTCCTAAAACCGTCACCACCACCACCAAAAATCACCATCAAACCACCTCGAATCACTTAGCTCATTTGGAAGAAAACGATCACGAAGTCACGAGCTACACTTCTACCTTTTCGGATTTTAAAACCGACCCTTGTAAGTTCCCGACACCTTGAAACTACTTATATTATACTTATATACATGTCTAGTTGTTTACATAGCTAGATTAAATAATGTGTTAAAACGCGTTTTCTAAACATATGTCGAAAGTTTCGGTTTTGGCCAATTTATAAAAACGACACTTCGGGTTACTCCCGACACAAACCAATAATTTGTGCAACCTATATAAACTCATCTAAGACTTGTGTAAAAGTTTTGGGTCAAACCGAGGTCGTTTGACCACAAACCCGACACTCGAAAACTCAAACAGCCTGTTATGTCGCAGAAGAGTTGGACCTTCTGCGACACAAGCCCTTATGTCGCTAAGAATAGGCTACGTCGCACATAGCGACACAAGTCACAATGTCGCCAAAATTTGAATATGTCTCATATAGTGACACAAGCCACTATGTCGCATCAAATTGCGAATGTCGCAGTAGCGACACAACACCTTATGTCACATTAAATTGTGGATGTCGCACATAGCGACACAAAGACCTATGTCGCAATCCTGACCTGCGACACAACAGCCTATGTCGCACTTGGTGTCGCATCCAGTGTCGCACCCAGTGTCGCACAAATCAGAACCTTGAAAACATGGATTTTTACTAAGTGTCAACACTTGAAAATTTATCACTTACAATACCCAATTTCAGATTTTAGATGCATTTTTCACTAAAGCAATATAGTAGAAATAAAAATATTCCAAGCTGACCTGACAGCTCCACCCTAGCCAGGGGCTGCCCCTTGGACCCCATCAGGGGTTGCCACCCCTTGGACCCCGCTACCAGGGGCGCTGCCCCCGGACCCCCGTCATTTAAAGTTTTGAAATACTTTATACACTGAGTGTCAAACATTTACAACAACCAAACCACATACGATGTACTCGTACACGATACACATATACTTCAACACTTATATACGATACAACACATGGTAATGGATGTAAGATTATTATTATTATAAACCATCATCAACAGGCCGTACTGTGACACCTGACAAATTAGGGCTAGTTATTAGGTCATAATCACTTGTTAATACATGTAATTAGTGCTGTATTAAGCTAATTGTATGTATCTTTATATATATATATATATATATACATGTACGCGATTGAATTTAATCGTGCATTTTCATATCGGGCGGATCCTGATACCTTAATACGGACGTTGGTGAACACATCTTATTAAATAATACGAAATTATTTAATAACGCTATTGTTTCCTAAATATTATTTTGATAATATTTCATAAGTAATTCGTATTGTATAAAACCCTCAAACACGACCAAAAATGCACAATTCGTACCCAACAAATCGAAATAAACAAAAGTTATATTTTTATATAATTTATCAAAAAGTATTTTGATAAAATACTTTATTATGATTATTGTAATTTATAGCGTTAACAAAAACGTTTAGTTTAAACGTCACGATTATTTAAATCGTACAACGACCTCGTAAATCATTACCAGCACCGTACCAAACATTTTAATAAATGTTTCTAAGTAATAATAAGTATTACTTCAAGCTAAAAATATCGAACTTTAATCGTTATTTAAAAATACGTACGTATAACGTTAAACGTCTAATTATACGTTCAAACGATCGGGGAAACGAACACCGCAAGGAGCGCAAACTCGGGGAACAAAATTTGGAGACACCACCACCTTGGTGGGGCCCCCTTAGGCCGGCTTTAGCCACCCCCAAAATGGGGATCTTGCCCCCCACCCCCTTGACCAAATAAGCCACCCAAATTCCCTTTTTTCCCTCATTTGTGTTCCCCCACTCTCTCTCTACTTCCTCTCACTAAAACACACACCTCTCCCCTCCTCTCTTCCTCCACCCCACGGATCCATCACCACCACCATTATCCACCATCAACCACCATCATTTACTTGAAGAAAACGCAAGGAAACGAAGCAAGAAGAAACAACCGAGTCATCACCATCCCATTTCTACTCTAGATCATCACTTTTTCTAAGTAAGAACTCACTTTCTCTCTCTAGAATACATGATTTATGTTTATTATCATGTTAGTGAGTTCATTTAACAAGAAAATGTCCAAATCTAAACTCAAAACACGTTTTTCATACATATATACAAACACCAGTTTTCTGTCCAGAAAATGGGTCTCACCATTTCGGCTATAACTTGAGTTCTATAATGAACCAACACATGAATCTTATACTAAAATCTTCTTATGAATGTAAGAAAAGTTCTTCTATGTCCTGACTTGAAAACCCACCTATTTTGTTACAGAAACCGATTTATGGACTGAGGTCGTTTATCGACCAAATCTGACCACTTTCGGTTTCCATTTTTGTTTAAAATAGTAAATGAACTTATGTAGTTACCATCAAGTTCATAAATAAACTAGACATATAGGGGAACATTTGTGATTTTTGGTTAGTCTTGGTTTGGATCAAAAGTCAAAGAAAAGGAGAGGTTTATCGGAATAAAATCTGGAAAAATATTAACGTAAGGGCTGTTTCGGTAAGTTTATAAAACCGACACCTCGGGTGAACCCCGACATGAACCGATAATTTTTATGAACTTATTTTACCATTTTAAGGGTTGGGTAAAAGTTTCGGGTCAAACCGAGGTCGTTTGACCATGTTTCCGCAAAGGCTTGGACTGACCAGACTTAAGTGACGCATCAAGTCCCAGCATTATGCGACACTTCACGAAGTGACGCCAAATTGCACAAGATCATTTCATACGATACTTACCCTAGTGACGCCACACCTAAGTGACGCCCCTTTTACCCGACACTACCCCAAGTGACGCCTATCATGGACTGGCGCATACTAGCGTCACTTCACCGAAGTGACGCCACTAACGAATGTCGCACACCAGCGACACTTAACCGAAGTGATGCCTATTTTAGAAATAGAACACCTGCGACACTCACCATAAGTGACGCAACCTAGTGACGCCCCTTATGCGACACTTCACTTAGTGACGCAAACCATACTGAATTTTATTATTTATGTGACACTCGCCTAAGTGACGCCAAAACTAATAAGTGACACAACAAGTGACGCACAAAACAGAAACTCAGAAACTAGTTTATACACTAAGTGTCGAACACGTCTAAACTCCAATACTTATATACAAAACAACACACGAAACATATACTTTGATAGTATACAACGAAATAACACATAATAATAATACTTAAGATTATTATTACAAAATCCGTCACCAACAGGCCGTACATGTTTTTAAAACTCAATCAAACCAAATAATTTAGATATTACTAGTTGAATGAACAACTAACATAGGTAATCTTTAGAGATACCTACTTATATTCATAACCTTGCACGTTTAGGACGCTCGGCAGGTTACGATCGTTGAGACGACAACATTACTTGTACATCATCATTATTTGCTTTTAGCAAATGCATCAGACTCAGGTGAGTCTCATAGCCCCTCATTTTACTGTTTTCAACCCAGGGGTGGGAATACATGCTCCGTTTTACTTTTTCATATGAACACAAGTATGAAACATCGATATATTGACTGCATGAGTTTGTTTTACCTAATCATGAAGCCCTCCATCACATAGTTTGTTAGTATTGCGATAGCATGAATGTTAGTGTATGGTACCATATGGAATTGACAATCCCCGTCCGGGGTAGTCGCGCTACCACGACTGCGGTCGAACGGACGCATTATCATTTGTTCATACGTGTCTAGATTAGGCACATGCAGGAGGCAACCTCGCTCAGGTCCTTAAATGTGGATCCTGACACCCTCATTTAAGCTCAAACTATGGCCTCATGACAGTAATATACAATCATTATTTTATTTGCTTAATAGCAAATCATCATACTTAAATCTTGTGGTTCATAACTCATATTTCATCATTATACAAACCTGTGAGCTCACCAGCTTTGAGCTGATCTTTTAGCATGTATTCTTAGGTACACAGCAGTAGTAAGACTGCTCAGGATTAGCTAGCTCGAGTCGCATTGTCGCACCCCCAAAACACGTGGCAGTGGAAATGAGAGGTGTCACGGGGGCGCCGACCAAATCAATAATCATAACACAAGGATTAAAGCAAACGACCTCTATATGAGACGTTTGAAAATATTACATTACCATAATTCAAATGTTTACACCATAAATCTGGAGTTCGCATAAACCGTTTAGAGATTTCTAATACATTACTGAATTTACAAAATACAGCTACATGCAATCTAATCTCTTGTTGTTTGAAAACAATGCGACTCGAGCTAAGCTTTCCAAAAGCTTCCTACTGCGGCGGGTTACCTAAGAAATACATACTAAAAGGGTCAACATAAAGTTGGTGAGTTCATAGGTTTGTTAAACAGTTGTAGAGATATCAGTATGAAACACAAGATTTTCATTTGTATCATTCAACAATGATAAGTAAAACGTATCGTTAGCCAACGATAAGTAAATGTAGTTGCACATACGCAAAAATAGGGTATACCATTTGCCATGAGCTCATAGTCCGAAGCTTAACAATGTGTGTCATGCCTCTTTCGAGTACACGATCGTGGGTGCCCCTGCAAGTGTCTAATCCGGTACACTTGTATGTACAAATATTAATACGTCCATTTGACAGGTTAGCGCGACTAACCCGGACGGGGATTGTCAGTCCCAAATAGATCTATTTACTAATACTCGCGCTTAGTCTAAATTAATGAAGCTATGATGTGAGGGGACTTTAAATGGATTAGTGCGTTAACTCATGCAATCCGTATAGCGTTGTTTGTTGTACTTGTGTTCATAAAAACAGTTGCGTAAAGCAATTGTATAAGCAGTTGTAGTATGTATTCTCCCCCAAAATATTTGCAAAACAGTAAAAGAGGGGCTATGAAACTCACCTGAGTTTAGCAAGTAGCTAGCAAGTAGTCAAATAAGCAAGCAAGCCGGTGTGCAACCTTCTAACGTCCTAAACGTATAAGGTTGTGTATGTATGAGTAGATGCCTTAAAGGCCATCTATGTAAGTGGAGGGTTAATGTCCACTTAAACCAATAGTATAGGTGGAGGGTTAATGTCCACCTATAGTTAGTTCATCAACTAGAAGTGGAGGGTTAATGTCCACTTAAACCAATAGTATAGGTGGAGGGTTAATGTCCACCTATAGCTAGTTCATCAACTAGTATGTCCAAATAATAGTTCAAGTTTGTTTATCAAAACGCGTACGACCCGTTGGTGAAAGATTGTAATAATAATTCGTTAAGACATTATCATTATGATGTTGTATCGTGTGCTTACAAAGCATGTTTTATGTGTTTCTGAGTTATATCGTATAAGTTTAGAGGTTACATGAAGTTCAACACTTAGTGTGAAATCTAGTTTTAAAGATTCTGTTTTGGGCGTCACTTAGGTAAGTGTCGCTATAGGCGACACTTGTTCAGGCGTCACTAGAGGTAAGTGACGCTATAGGCGTCACTTGGGTAAGTGTTGCTATAGGCGGCACTTGGTCAGGCGTCACTAAAGGTAAGTGACGCTATAGGCGTCACTTGGGTAAGTGTCGCTGGTAGGGCGACACTTACGCCTGATCTAATTTTCAATTTTAAATCCAAGTGTTCTAAGTGTCAGTTTTCGTTCGGGAAACTTTCTAAAATTAGTTTTTGGTCCAAGTTACTAATTAAGTCACCCAAACCCATTTTTGTTACCACTTTCCAAATATAGTAAGTTTTTCGAAAACGAGCCACTTTTGTTGACCTGGTCAAACTTACTCGGTTTGACCCAAAACTTTCACCCAACCCAAATATCAGGTTATAGGGTCTAAATATGTTGTCGGTTCATGTCGGAGTTCACCAATAGTCATGGTTTTTATACAAGTCCAAAAAGAGTCCATATTTATGTTTTTCGGTTTTGTCGGTTCATTTCCTCTATTTTTCTTAACTAGTTATATTCCGAGTTAGAGTCCACAATTTTTACCAGTTGTTCTACCATGTTTCTAGAGGTTAACTTAATTTTTCCAGTAATTATAGTGTCCATCTCGATAGGCATAAAATTTATGGGTAGAACCATACTCAGTTTTCAAGTACATGCAGACCAGTCGCATAGATTCGTATTTATGTGAAAATCCGTAGATTTCTGGAAAGAGCCATAGAAGAACTTTCTGTAGATCTTTTCAATACGCAACTTTTAAAAAAAATGCATCTTCTAATTCTTTGTAGAACTCAAGTTATGAGTGTTTTAGTAAACTGACTTTTCTGAGACAGATTATGCATATTCACATATGTGTTATAAAAACGATTTTTGTCAATGGTTTTGGACATAAACATGATAGATGAACTTTATAACATGTAAATAAACATTATGTAAGTAAACTAATGAAGAGTTTAGGTGATTTATACCAACAAGATGAAGAACAAATGAGAGAGATGAAGTAATGATGAATCTTGAGCTAGCTTCCTTATTGTTCTTGATGAAGATGATGAATGGTGGTGGATAATTATGGTGATGGTGGTTAGAAATCTGCTGATTTTCTTGAGAGGGAAAGAGAGATGAGAGAGTTGAGAGGGTAGAGAGAAAATGTGAAGTGTTGAAGTGGTGAAGAATGGGATGCATGTAGGTTGAGTGTAGAGTTTAAGTCTTGCATGTATCTTGAGTGGGGGAGGGGAATGGGCAGCAAAAAGGGGAGGAGAGGGGTGGGGTGGCCGGCCCATAGGGGGCCCCACAAGGGGTATTTTGGTCATTTTTCCTTCCTAGCTTAATTTGTTGCGTTTTACGTTCGTTTACTCGTTCGGTTTGGTGTTAAACGTTTAATACGCACTTTTAAGTATCGATTTAAACTTCAATATTTTCACTTGAAGTAATTATTATAAATACTTGAAAAACATTTATAAAAATGATTCGTTAAATTAGAAATCTCGATTTGCGCGTTCGTTGTACGGATTTTAAATCGTGTGACGTTTTATTTGGACGTTTTTCATTATTGTTTAAAGATACGGTATATTAATTGATAACTTTTCACTAATTAATATATTTTTGATTCCAAAGTGTATTTTGAATTTTGTTCGATTGTCGGGCGCGTTCTGCGCGTTTTCGTTGCGTTTGAGGCGTTTTAATCGAAACGTCTAGGTTTTTCGGGTATTATTATATCAAATAATAATATATGATAAATAACTTCTAAAAATAGATTTAAGTTATTTATAAAAATGTTTTCACCAACGTCGTATTTATACTGTGTCGGACTCCGTCCGGTTGTTTTGCACAATTTCACCAAATTGCGTAAGCGTAATTACAACGAATTACGTAGCGTAAATCAATTACGGGGGTGTATATTCACATAAAAATATACAAATAGTTGCAAGTAATTACAAGTATTTAGCCTAATACTAAACTAAACACACGTAATTAGGGTTTCTAGAGGGTTAAACAGTAACCTAAATCGTCGGGTGTCACATTCTCCCCCTGTTAGGAGAATTTCGTCCTGAAATTAGCTTGCTGTTGTGGTCTGTGAGGTATCTAAGAATAGATGTGGATGTTTCAGTCGCATTTGGTCTTCCCGTTCCCAAGTGAATTCAGGACCGCGCCTAGAATTCCACCTGACTTTAACGATGGGAATACGACTCTGTTTCAAGCGTTTGACCTCACGGTCCATGATTTCAATAGGTTCCTCGGCGAAATGGAGTTTGTCATCAATGTGGATTTCGTCGAGCGGGATTACAAGTGTCTCATCAGACAGACATTTCTTTAGGTTAGAAATGTGGAACGTGTTGTGCACGCTACTAAGTTGTGGTGGTAGCTGCAGTCGATATGCCACCGGATCAATTCTTTCAAGAATCTCAAAAGGTCCGATGTACCTGGGGTTTAGTTTGACGCGTTTGCCAAAACGAATGACACCCTTCCAAGGTGACACTTTTAAGAGTACTCGATCCCCAACCTGGAACTCGAGTGGTTTGCGTCTCACATCAGCATAGCTTTTCTGACGATCACGTGCGGCTTTCAGCCGGTTTTGAATAGTCACGATTTTCTCGGTTGTTTCATGGATGATTTCAGGACCAGTGAGTTGGCTTTCGCCTATTTCGGTCCAACAAATGGGTGATCGGCACTTTCTTCCATAAAGTGCCTCGAACGGTGCAGCATCAATGCTGGTGTGGTAACTGTTGTTGTAGAAAAATTCACACAAAGGTAGGTGGTTTTCCCATGTGTTTCCGAAGTCAACTACGCAAGCTCGTAGCATGTCTTCTAAGGTTTGAATGGTCCGTTCACTCTGACCATCGGTTAGTGGATGATAAGCAGTACTCAAATCGAGGCGAGTACCGAGGGCTCATTGAAGTGTTTGCCAGAATCGAGAGGTGAAGCGGCTATCTCTATCTGAGATGATTGAAATGGGAATACCATGTCGTGCCACAACCTCCTTGATGTAGATGCGAGCCAGACGCTCCATCTTGTCGTTTTCTCTGATAGCTAAGAAATGGGCAGATTTCGTGAGACGATCGACGATCACCCAAATGGTATCGCAACCGCTCGGTGTTTTCGGTAGTTTCGTGATGAAGTCCATGGTTATGTTTTCCCATTTCCATTGAGGTATCTCGGGTTGTTGTAGTAATCCGGAGGGTTTCTGGTATTCGGCCTTAACCTTAGCGCAGGTTAAACATTTGCTAACATAGGTGGCGATGTCAGCTTTCATGTTGGGCCACCAATATCGTTGTTTAATGTCGTGATACATCTTGTCGGAACCAGGATGTATAGAGTATCGAGATTTGTGAGCTTCATCCATCACCAAATTTCGTAGGTTTCCAAAGTTTGGTAACCAAATTCGGTTGGAGAAGTATCGGTTTCCGTCGGGTTTGATTTCGAATTGTCTATCCATGCCTCGCAAGGCCTCGTTTTTGATGTTCTCGTTTTCGAGTGCTTCGAGTTGAGCGGTGTGGATTTGAGTGATGAGATAATTGTGAATGGTTAAACCAAGGGCTCGAACACGAAGGGGTTTTGAACGTTCTTTTCGGCTGAGGGCATCGGCAACAACATTCGCCTTGCCCGGATGGTATTTAATTTCGCAGTCATAATCGGTAAGCAACTCGACCCAGCGACGTTGCCTCATGTTGAGATCTTTTTGATCGAATATGTGTTGGAGACTTTTATGATCTGTAAAGATGGTGCACTTAGTGCCATAAAGGTAGTGTCTCCAGATTTTGAGAGCAAATACGACAGCTCCGAGTTCAAGGTCATGAGTGGTATAATTCTTTTCGTGGATTTTGAGCTGTCGAGAGGCGTAAGCAATGACTTTATTACGTTGCATTAACACACAACCTAGTCCCTGGCGTGAGGCGTCGCAGTAAACTATGAAATCATCGGTGCCTTCGGGTAAGGACAGGATTGGTGCACTGCAGAGTTTCTGTTTCAGAAGTTGGAAGGCGGACTCCTGTTTATCGGTCCAGTCGAATTTCTTGTCTTTCTGAGTCAGTGTGGTTAAAGGTAAGGCTATTTTGGAGAAATTCTCAATGAACCGCCGATAATATCCGGCGAGACCTAAGAATTGTCGTACCTCGGTTGGTGTGGTTGGTGCTTCCCAGCACTTAATGGTCTCAATCTTGGCTGGATCAACACGTATCCCTTGACTGTCAACGACATGCCCTAGGAATTGTACTGTTCGCATCCAGAACTCACACTTGAAGAACTTGGCGTATACTCCTCGTGTCTGAGTAATTCCAAGAGGGTTTTCAGGTGTTGGCCATGTTCGGTTTCGTTGCGAGAGTAGATCAAGATGTCATCAATGAACACGATAACAAACTTATCTAAATAGGGTTTGCACACCCGATTCATAAGGTCCATGAATACAGCCGGTGTGTTGGTTAAGCCAAAAGGCATCACTTGAAATTCGTAATGCCCATAGCGGGTTCTGAAAGCTGTTTTTGGGATGTCGGAGTCTTGAACTCGAAGTTGATGATAACCCGACCGTAGGTCAATTTTCGAGTAGAAGCTCGAACCTTGAAGTTGGTCAAACAGGTCATCAATTCTTGGAAGTGGGTATCGGTTCTTGATGGTAAGTTTGTTCAGTTCGCGGTAGTCAATACACATTCTGAAGGATCCGTCCTTCTTTTTAACGAATAGGACCGGAGCTCCCCAAGGTGAAGAAATCGGTCGGATGAATCCCTTGTCCAGGAGTTCCTGTAATTGGGTGGACAACTCCTGCAACTCGGAAGGGGCTAACCTGTATGGGGCTCGTGCCACGGGTGCAGCTCTGGGCACAAGGTCAATTTGGAATTCGACTTGTCTAGGCGGGGGTAGGTCTGGCAAGTCTTCGGGAAAGACTTCCAGAAAGTCTTGGACAATGGGCACATCCTCAAGTCGCTTTTCAGTCGACTTCTTTTCGGTTACATGCGCGAGGATTTCCAAGTACCCTTTCCTCAGGTACTTTTGAGTTTTCATACAGGATATGATATTCAGGTTCCGCTTACCGGTCTCCCCCTGTATGATCAAGGTTCCACCGGTAGTGAGGGGTACACGCATGATTTTCTCGAAACAAACGATTTCGGCACGATGTTTGGACAACCAGTCCATGCCTACAATAACATCAAAACTTCCGATTTCCACGGGGATGAGGTCTATAAGAAATAGTTCGTTGGCGAGGTTTAAAGTGCAATTAGGTATTACACTATCGGCCTCAATCAGTTTGCCATTAGCTAATTCTATGGTGAACTTAGCATCTAAGGCAGTGGGTGTGATGTTTAGTAGTGGACATAATTTATCGGATATGAAACTTTTATCAGCACCGGTATCGAATAAAACTGAGATGGTTAGATCATTGAGGAGAAACATACCAGTGACAACGTTGGGATCTTGACGGGCCTCTCCTGCATTGAGTACAAAAGCTCGACCGCGACGGTTGTTGTTATTGTTGCTCCTGTTGTTGTTTTGGTTGTTGTTGTTTTTCAGTCTTGGGCAGACATTTCGGAAATGCCCAGTGTTACCGCACTCAAAGCAAGCCTTTGGTGCATTAGGGTTGGTGTTTGAGTTGGGGGTTCGGCAATCTTTGGTCAGATGTCCGTAGCGTTTGCAGTTACTGCAGGGGTTACTACACGGACCATCATGGTGACGGTTACATTTGGAACAGTGGGGTTTGTTCCCAACGTATCCTCTCTTGTCCCCCGACCCTGAACCATAGGTGTAGGCCTTAACAGTTTCGGCCTTTTTATTTGGTTGCTGGTGTTGTTGGTTTTGGTTGTTACCGGACCATTTTCTTTTGTTGTCCCCGATGGCTTTCTCAGCGGTCGTCCCTCGGCGGACAATCTGAGCCGTGAGTTCATGAGCCATGCGCACAGCACTTTGGATGGTCCCGGGCCTTGATGAGATGACGTTACCTTGGATTGATTCTGGTAGCCCCCAAATGTATCTCTCGATATGTTTGTATTCGGGGTCCACCATGGATGGGCATAGGACAGATAGCTGGTGGAATCGGGTGGTGTAGGTGGTGATGTCGTTTCCCTGAACAGTAAGTTTCCAGAATTCTTCTTCTAGTTGTTGTAGTTGCTCACGGGGACAGTACTCTTCTCTGAGCATTGTCTTGAAGTCTTCCCATGGAAGTTGGTATGCGACATCAATTCCCTGAGTCTGGGAGTAGGAGTTCCACCAGGTGAGTGCACCTTTAGATAAGGTGCAGGTGGAGAATTTGACTTTGTCCTCCTCAGCACAGTTGCAGATTCAGAAAACAGATTCGGTCTTTTCGATCCAACGTATCAGACCAATAGCTCCTTCAGATCCCTTGAAGTACAAGGGTTTACAGTTCAAGAAGTCCTTATAGGTACATGGTTTTGGAGTAGATGTGTTAGCAGGTGCGCCTCCGCCGCCCGAATTTTGTTGGGCAGCAAGGACTTGAGCTATGCTCTGTGCAATGACTTGAGCGATTTCGGTGTCGGTGTAAGTATGTCGTCTTGGAGGCATGATGCTGAACAACAATGAAATGATACATATAAGGGGTTTGCGCAAGGTTATGATATATCAGATGTGTATATATAATGAGATAACATACAACCACTCAGAATGATAACCGTATTTCATTAAACATAAAAAGTTGAATATAGAGTACGAGTTCCAAAAGACAACGATCACAAGGATTACAAAAGATATCGGGAATGTTACATCCAGTCTAACTTCGAAAGTTTACAGAACATAATAAAGGATATTAAGTTTGAGTACATCCTGCCTCAATAGGTTACAATAGGAGGAATAGATCTAGTCCTGACGCAGGTTTACTCACGACATTAGGGTGACAAGGCGATTTATAGTATCCGCAAGTCTGCTTGTTTGCCTGGCACCTTCTTCGGCTAAGGTTAGTCGTTGCTCAAGTGCACGAGCATACTCCTCGGCTTCCCGTGAACGTTGTTCACTTTCTTCCAACCTTGCTTGTAGGATGTCGGTAGCGCTCATGTCATCTATAACTTGTTGATGAATCATTTCTAGAGCACGGTTCGTGCTTTCCTGTTCTCGAAGAAGTTGTGTTATGCGATCATCGGTTCGGTATAACAGGTAGTTTTCTACTATATAATGATCTCGTTCTAGGATTTCGAGCCTTTCTTCGTGACGATGAAGTCGGGCTGCTAACACCGGTACAGTATGGTGTATTGGTTCTTGTGTGTACAGGGAGATGTTCATGGGGTCAGCAGGAATCTGCATTGCTTCCTCAGATCTCCAAGTGTTTAAGGTTGTGGGTAGCCAGTCCCACCTACGGGCGTATGCCAAACGGCGGGTATTAGTTGTGGCGTTAGCAATGGAGTTTGAGTAAGGGTTTGCTCGGGATGATCCGGCATTCCCTCGGCGTCTTCATACTACCCGGGCTTCACCGGTCATGTAGTAAAGAGGTTCGGGAGAGTTTGGTGTCGTAGGTATAGGTAAGGGAGTGGTACCCCTAGTAGTGGACAGCGTTTGAGTTTTGTTGTTCAGGCCGGTTGATGATACATTAGAGGAGTCTGCCATTTCTGTTGCAAGGAGTTTAGTATACGAGAGGTTAAGGGTATATATAGAAATATAATAACCTAGCACATAAGCACGTATAGGGTTGGTCCCGTTTCTATCCTTGGTCAAAGTCTTCTAATGCATTCCCATTCACTATAGCCATTTTAGGTCTTGCATCGATTCTCATTTAATTGTACATAGTTGATCATACTATGTTAAATTAAATTCAAATGATGCAATCAATGAACCAGTCATACTAAACAAGGAATACTAACCTAATGGTTATAGTCTAGGTCACTAATACAATCCTAGTTCGCTATAACCTTTGGCTCTGATACCAATTTGTCGCACCCCCAAAACACGTGGCAGCGGAAATGAGAGGTGTCACGGGGGCGCCGACCAAATCAATAATCATAACACAAGGATTAAAGCAAACGACCTCTATATGAGACGTTTGAAAATATTACATTACCATAATTCAAATGTTTACACCATAAATCTGGAGTTCGCATAAACCGTTTAGAGATTTCTAATACATTACTGAATTTACAAAATACAGCTACATGCAATCTAATCTCTTGTTGTTTGAAAACAATGCGACTCGAGCTAAGCTTTCCAAAAGCTTCCTACTGCGGCGGGTTACCTGAGAAATACATACTAAAAGGGTCAACATAAAGTTGGTGAGTTCATAGGTTTGTTAAACAGTTGTAGAGATATCAGTATGAAACACAAGATTTTCATTTGTATTATTCAACAATGATAAGTAAAACGTATCGTTAGCCAACGATAAGTAAATGTAGTTGCACATACGCAAAAATAGGGTATACCATTTGCCATGAGCTCATAGTCCGAAGCTTAACAATGTGTGTCATGCCTCTTTCGAGTACACGATCGTGGGTGCCCCTGCAAGTGTCTAATCCGGTACACTTGTATGTACAAATATTAATACGTCCGTTTGACAGGTTAGCGCGACTAACCCGGACGGGGATTGTCAGTCCCAAATAGATCTATTTACTAATACTCGCGCTTAGTCCAAATTAATGAAGCTATGATGTGAGGGGACTTTAAATGGATTAGTGCGTTAACTCATGCAATCCGTATAGCGTTGTTTGTTGTACTTGTGTTCATAAAAACAGTTGTGTAAAGCAATTGTATAAGCAGTTGTAGTATGTATTCTCCCCCAAAATATTTGCAAAACAGTAAAAGAGGGGCTATGAAACTCACCTGAGTTTAGCAAGTAGCTAGCAAGTAGTCAAATAAGCAAGCAAGCCGGTGTGCAACCTTCTAACGTCCTAAACGTATAAGGTTGTGTATGTATGAGTAGATGCCTTAAAGGCCATCTAAGTAAGTGGAGGGTTAATGTCCACTTAAATCAATAGTATAGGTGGAGGGTTAATGTCCACCTATAGTTAGTTCATCAACTAGAAGTGGAGGGTTAATGTCCACTTAAACCAATAGTATAGGTGGAGGGTTAATGTCCACCTATAGCTAGTTCATCAACTAGTATGTCCAAATAATAGTTCAAGTTTGTTTATCAAAACGCGTACGACCCGTTGGTGAAAGATTGTAATAATAATTCGTTAAGACATTATCATTATGATGTTGTATCGTGTGCTTACAAAGCATGTTTTATGTGTTTCTGAGTTATATCGTATAAGTTTAGAGGTTACATGAAGTTCAACACTTAGTGTGAAATCTAGTTTTAAAGATTCTGTTTTGGGCGTCACTTAGGTAAGTGTCGCTATAGGCGACACTTGTTCAGGCGTCACTAGAGGTAAGTGACGCTATAGGCGTCACTTGGGTAAGTGTTGCTATAGGCGGCACTTGGTCAGGCGTCACTAAAGGTAAGTGACGCTATAGGCGTCACTTGGGTAAGTGTCGCTGGTAGGGCGACACTTACGCCTGATCTAATTTTCAATTTTAAATCCAAGTGTTCTAAGTGTCAGTTTTCGTTCGGGAAACTTTCTAAAATTAGTTTTTGGTCCAAGTTACTAATTAAGTCACCCAAACCTATTTTTGTTACCACTTTCCAAATATAGTAAGTTTTTCGAAAACGAGCCACTTTTGTTGACCTGGTCAAACTTACTCGGTTTGACCCGAAACTTTCACCCAGCCCAAATATCAGTTTATAGGGTCTAAATATGTTGTCGGTTCATGTCGGAGTTCACCAATAGTCTTGGTTTTTATACAAGTCCAAAAACAGTCCATATTTATGTTTTTCGGTTTTGTCGGTTCATTTCCTCTATTTTTCTTAACTAGTTATATTCCGAGTTAGAGTCCACAATTTTTACCAGTTGTTCTACCATGTGTCTAGAGGTTAACTTAATTTTTCCAGTAATTATAGTGTCCATCTCGATAGGCATAAAATTTATGGGTAGAACCATACTCAGTTTTCAAGTACATGCAGACCAGTCGCATAGATTCGTATTTATGTGAAAATCCGTAGATTTCTGGAAAGAGCCATAGAAGAACTTTCTGTAGATCTTTTCAATACGCAACTTTTAAAAAAAATGCATCTTCTAATTCTTTGTAGAACTCAAGTTATGAGTGTTTTAGTAAACTGACTTTTCTGAGACAGATTATGCATATTCACATATGTGTTATAAAAACGATTTTTGTCAATGGTTTTGGACATAAACATGATAGATGAACTTTATAACATGTAAATAAACATTATGTAAGTAAAACTAATGAAGAGTTTAGGTGATTTATACCAACAAGATGAAGAACAAATGAGAGAGATGAAGTAATGATGAATCTTGAGCTAGCTTCCTTATTGTTCTTGATGAAGATGATGAATGGTGGTGGATAATTATGGTGATGGTGGTTAGAAATCTGCTGATTTTCTTGAGAGGGAAAGAGAGATGAGAGAGTTGAGAGGGTAGAGAGAAAATGTGAAGTGTTGAAGTGGTGAAGAATGGGATGCATGTAGGTTGAGTGTAGAGTTTAAGTCTTGCATGTATCTTGAGTGGGGGAGGGGAATGGGCAGCAAAAAGGGGAGGAGTGGGGTGGCCGGCCCATAGGGGGCCCCACAAGGGGTATTTTGGTCATTTTTCCTTCCTAGCTTAATTTGTTGCGTTTTACGTTCGTTTACTCGTTCGGTTTGGTGTTAAACGTTTAATACGCACTTTTAAGTATCGATTTAAACTTCAATATTTTCACTTGAAGTAATTATTATAAATACTTGAAAAACATTTATAAAAATGATTCGTTAAATTAGAAATCTCGATTTGCGCATTCGTTGTACGGATTTTAAATCGCGTGACGTTTTATTTGGACGTTTTTCGTTATCGTTTAAAGATACGGTATATTAATTGATAAATTTTCACTAATTAATATATTTTTGATTCAAAAGTGTATTTTGAATTTCGTTCAATTGTCGGGCGCGTTCTGCGCGTTTTCGTTGCGTTTGAGACGTTTTAATCGAAACGTCTAGGTTTTTCAGGTATTATTATATCAAATAATAATATATGATAAATAACTTCTAAAAATAAATTTAAGTTATTTATAAAAATGTTTTCACCAACGTCGTATTTATACTGTGTCGGACTCCGTCCGGTTGTTTTGCACAATTTCACCAAATTGCGTAAGCGTAATTACAACGAATTACGTAGCGTAAATCAATTACGGGGGTGTATATTCACATAAAAAGATACAAATAGTTGCAAGTAATTACAAGTACTTAGCCTAATACTAAACTAAACACACGTAATTAGGGTTTCTAGAGGGTTAAACAGTAACCCTAAATCGTCAGGTGTCACACGCATTCAGATATCAGGAGATTCACATGCATTTTTATATTTTGTACAATTAGATATGCCTTGGAATCTTTAACATTTAGCTTGCGAGCTTTTGTAAACAATATAACATTGTAAAACTTTTATATTATCAATGTAATGGGTTAAACGACGCATATAGAGTCGTTCACTTTATCTTATTGTTGAGTCACTGATCGTCAAACTCAAGATGGTCGCTGATCTCTATAATCAAGGGGGAGACTTAGATAATGTCTACAAGCAGATTGTTGAAGTCATTAGTCGCTGATAAGCGAAGTCACTGATGGTGCCTTATTGTCTTAAGTCTCTGACCCACTTACTGAAGATCTCTCTGAAAAGAAATGTTTCAAGTCAAGCTCCTGTTGCTAAAGTTTATGTTCGCTGATCTTCTATCACTCTGTGTTACTGAAAGAGAATGATGCTCAACTTTGTGTGTCGCTGATCATCATCAGCGAGAGCATCACTCTCTGTACATGAAGTTTGATTCAAGTTGAAGATAGTGTTGCTGAAGGTTTTCTTGTCGCTGTTTGTATCTTAGACCAGTAGAAGAAGAATTTATAAAGATCAAAGACTCAACTATGTGTGTCACTGATACTCATCTATCAGCGAGAGTCTCCAAGTCTTCTTGAGTTCTCTCATCTACTGAATAAAAGAAGTCGCTGAAGATTAGCTATTCAAGTCATTCTTTAGAGCATGTTAGCTCGCATCGAGAATGAGGAGAATTGTGTTTCTATCAGTGACTGCAGCATTAAATGCCGCATTAAATAAGAAGTCAACATTCGGCGTTACTACGGCGCAGCACGTGTTCCTCGTAACTTGAAAAGAGCAACGTGGAAGCTTTTGATTGGTCTATTGTACAAGGTGATGTTTCCCAAGACAGAATGTCGTGCCATGATGCATCACATCTCAACTACCTCCCCAATCAAGCAGCGACACGTGTCTATCAGATCCGGAAATCAAGGATTTCAGTGTCTATAAATAGCGTAGTATGTTGTACTTCATTTTGTGTCGATTACTTGTATTGTCACTTGTTTGTCAGTGACTAGTTTGTCTAAGATACAAGTAAACACCAGCGAGTAAACTAGTAGCGTGTTTGTCCACTACTAGCTTACTTCAGCGAGTGAGCAGTTAGCGTGTTTGTCCACTACTGCTCATCTCTTTGTACTAGTTGTATTGTTTGATTTAGATTAGCTTTGGCTAATCTATTCCGCAAATCAACAAGAGATAAATTTTATCAATAAAAGAATTTATCTTTCAGCTATATCTGTATCAGCATTTGAACTGTTTATCTTATATACATACTTGTGTTCATATTGTTGTTACCTTAATACGATTAAAAACTTGTTAAGCAAATATAAATCATCATAAAAGAAAAGAAAAGTGGTTAATTGTATTCAACCCCCCCCCCCCTTCTACAATTAACTCACTGTTAATGATTCACAATCACTAATATAATAGTGATTAGGGACTCACAATTGGTATCAGAGCAGAGTTGGTTTAAAATATAATTTAACCAGATCTGCAATGGAATCCGTTAAATACAGTTGTGTTGATTCTGAGTACCAGAAGGGAAATGGCTCCACTACAAAACCCCCAGCATTTGACCCATCAAGAATTGAAACCTGGATGTCCAGGATGATGATGTTCTTAGACCTTGTTGATGATCGTCTTTGTTCTATAATAACTGACGGTCCTCACACTCCTACTGTCATTATTCCTGCTGTTGCAGCTACTGCAACTACTCCTGCACTACCAGAAATGGTTATGCCAAAAAGGGAGGAACAATGGACAAATGAGGACAGGCGTATGGTTAGGCTGGATAAGCAAGCTAAAATATACATAAGCATGTCACTTCCTGATGAAGTGTTTGAATCCATTAGATTGTGCAGTACAGCGAAAAACATGTGGGACACTCTAAGAAATATCTATATTGGAACCCCCGACATCATTCGCTGTAGAGAAGTAAATCTGACTCGTCAGTATGAACTGTTTGCCATGGAACCCAATGAATCACTGGCCTCCACCTATACTAGATATCAAGCTTTAATAAATAAAATGGAAAAGGCTAATATAGGTAAAGATCAAAGATTTGTTGTTGAAAAATTTCTAGAACTACTGCCTAGAAAAGTTTGGGGTACCATTGCAACATGTACTCGACAACGTAATGATTATACTTCTCTCAATCTAACTCAAGTTTATGGTATATTATTAAACTGGGAACAATCTGAAAAACAAGCTGATCAAAGTGAGCACATTCGTGCTGCACTTGGCAGTCAAAAGATTTCTAATGCCCTTGTAGCTGAGCTAGAAGAGATTGATCAAAGGCAGAAAGTTAAGATCACCCAGATGAGTTCAAAGTCACTAATTGCAGATGAAGAAGGTTGTGTTGCTGACAGTCAATCTGAAGTCAGCTATGAAGAAGGACTAGAGAAGCTGGAAAGAGATATGGCCATGATGGTTGCAAATTTCAGAAAGAATACAAGGTTCAACAAATTTGCTGGTGCAACATCTGGTGACATCTCAAAGTCAAAAGGTGACTACTACAAATGTGGCAAACCTGGTCACTTTGCAGCTGAATGTAGATCCAAAGCTGTCAATCCTCTCCCTGAACAAAGGCCCAGCTTCAGAAATGACAAGTATAACAAATACAAGTCAAAATACAAGAAGCTGAAAGCTATGTCCAAAGTTGGTAAGAAGAAGGGTAAAGGATTCATCGCTGAAGAAGGATCCTTCAGTGACTCTGACTCAACCTCATCATCTGATGAAGAAGAAGCTATGATTTGCTTAGATAGAGATTACTGCCTGATGGCTGATGATGCTGACTTCCATGAGAACATCAAAGAAGTAGCTAAGAAATGTTCAGCATCCGGCTGGGATCCAGAAACTCTCTACAAGGTACATTGTTTTAAATCAGCTTCAGTGACTGAAAAGGAGAATATCTTTGAGACTTTAATAGTTGATCTATCAAATGCTCATGATATTCAGAAAAGGCAAGAATGCATGATCAATGACTTAACATTTAAGCTTAAACTTCAAGAAGAAAATTTGTTGAAAATGAAAGATCTGAAACTTGAGCTTGATGCACAAATACATGCAAATCAAATGTGCATTCAAGAGAAAATAAGTTTTGAAACCAAATTTTCTCAACTCAATGAAGTTATAAAGTCATGGTGCAAATCTGCATTAAATATGAACCAGTGTGTCAATAATCAAATTCCAAAACAAGTAAAAGCTATTTTGGGAGGTGATTATGACACTGCTGCTTCTCTAGCTGATGCCACAAGCATTGATCAAATATTCAAGCCTGATCAATCCTTTTCAAACTTTGTCTTTGAACCAATGTCAGTCTTCAGCGAGCCTAAACCAAATCACTTTGTTAAAAGCTCGCTGGTCACTGACAACTGTGAGATAACTGCAAGTATTGATGAACTGAAAGACCTGAGCATAAATGAGTCAACAATTAATCCAGTTCCCATCAGTACTACTGATCAAAAGCTATTCAGCAACCTCATTTCTGACACTCCAGTAACTGATGATCTTATCATCAGTGACTTGGAGTTAAAGAAACAAACTGATACATTAAGTCTGAATTCTTTCAAATCTCAATCAGATAAGCATGTTGAGCAAAAGAAATCTAGAGCCACAAATAAAAAATGCTATAAGTGTGGAAATAGACAACATGTGTCAACAGATTGTTCATCAGTACAAGTCCAACCAACCACCAGCAGTGAGTCAAATGTTTTGCTGGTCAGTGGAAGCCAAGTTAAGGGCTTATCCACCATGAACCCATCTCAGGATGGGTTCATAAATTGAACTAACAGCTTACTTCTGATGTAGGGCATTCTTAGAGAAACAATCTGGTATCTGGACAGTGGGTGTTCCAGACATATGACCGGATGTAAGTCCCTGCTCAGCGACTACCAGGATGAAAAAGGTCCTGATGTAGTTTTTGGTGATAACAACATTGGTAAGACCAGAGGGTATGGGGTCTTGACCAATGGAAATGTGATGTTTAAGAGGGTGGCATATGTTGAAGGACTAAAGCATAATTTATTAAGCATCAGTCAGTTCTGCGATGCCAAGAATAAAGTGCTGTTTGATCATGAAGCTGGAGTTGTTTACAACAAAAATGGAAGTGCTGTCCTGGGTGCTCAAAGGAAAGGAAATACATATGTAGTCAATATGGACTCAGCACAATCAGGAACATGTTTTTATTCCAGAACTGTTTCAGAAGAAAAATGGTTATGGCATAAGCGACTTTCTCACCTGAATTTCAAGGCCATCAGCAAGCTCAGCAAGCATAGCTTGGTAAATGGTCTTCCAAAGCTTACTTTTGACAAAGACAAGCTTTGTTCAGCATGTGAAAAGGGAAAGCATCACAGCTCTTCTTTCAAAAGCAAGCAAACATCTTCAATGACAGAATGCTTTCAACTGATGCATATGGATCTATTTGGTCCAGTGAGTTCTCCTAGTCTTGGTGGTAAAAGGTATTGCTTGGTAATTGTGGATGAATATTCCAGATATACTTGGGTATTCTTCCTCAAAGCCAAAAGTGATGCAACACAGGAAATTATATCCTTTATCAAAAAGATGGAAAACTTAAATGATTGCTCAGTTAAACATTTAAGAAGTGATAATGGCACTGAATTCAGAAATATTGACCTTGAAAGTTTCTGTGATTCAAAAGGTATTTCTCAAAACTTCTCTGCACCAAGAACACCTCAACAAAATGGTGTGGCAGAGAGGAGAAATAGAACTTTAATTGAATCTGCAAGGTCAATGCTCATAGATGCTGGTCTTAAGACCCACTTCTGGGCTGAAGCAGTTAACACTGCCTGCTACACTCAGAATAGGTCTCTGATTGTCAAGAGACATGAAAAGACAGCCTATGAGGTGTTAAGGGGGAGAAAACCTGACATAAGTTTTCTTCATGTTTTTGGCAGTACCTGCTATGTCTTAAACAAAAGAGATCACTTAGGGAAGTTTGATCCCAAAGCTGATGAAGGTACATTTGTTGGTTACTCAATCATTTCAAAAGCTTTCAGAGTCTACAATAAAAGAAGGGAATGTATTGAAGAATCAATGGACGTTACCTTTGATGAATCTTATGATGAATCACTCACTGATCCAAAAGATTATGAAAACCTTATTTTTAATTCAATCAGTGATGACAAGCATAAGGTTCATCCATCAGATTCTGAAAGAGAAGATGATGTCCCTGAAGATACTTCTGGCTCTACTTTAGCTGAGAATAATTCAGGAACTTCATCTTTGCCTGCTGATATCCCATCATCATCATCTCATCTCTTGCATCAAAATAATAACACTCATTTTCAAAATCAAAGCTTAAACATTGCTTCTAATGCTGATGTGTCTGGTGGATCACCTTTGAATAATCAAGTCACTGCTGAACCTCAGCGAGTGACTAAATGGACTAGACATATTGATAATCAATTGATTATTGGTGATCCTCAGTCCAAGGTCCAGACCAGATCATCATCTGCTAACTTTTGTTTGTTTGTGAGCTTTGTTTCACTGATTGAGCCCAAGAAAATTGATGAGGCACTCACTGATCATCACTGGATAGCTGCCATGCAAGATGAGCTATCTCAGTTTGAAAGGAATAAAGTGTGGAAGTTAGTACCTCAAGTAGCTGGGAAATCTGTGATTGGAACAAGATGGGTGTTCAGAAACAAGATGGATGCTGATGGTGTTGTTATAAGAAATAAGGCTAGACTGGTTGCACAAGGTTACTGTCAGCAAGAAGGAATTGATTATGATGAAACCTTTGCACCAGTTGCTAGGCTTGAGGCAATCAGGTTGTTTTTAGCATATGCAGCTCACAAGAAGTTCAAGGTATATCAAATGGATGTGAAAAGTGCCTTCTTGAATGGCAAGCTGCAGGAAGAAGTGTATGTGAAGCAACCACCTGGATTCACTGATCCCAAGCATCCAGGTTATGTATATAAACTGGATAAAGCTTTATATGGACTAAAACAAGCTCCCAAAGCTTGGTATGACACTCTCTCTACCTTCTTAACTAACTGTGGGTATGTCAGAGGTAAGATTGACAGCACACTTTTTATTAAAAAGGATAAGAAAGATGTTATATTAGTCCAAATTTATGTTGATGATATTATTTTTGGGTCTACTAACAATGACATGTGCAAGGAGTTCAGTAACCTCATGACTAAAAGTTATGAGATAAGCATGATGGGTGAACTAATATTTTTCCTTGGTCTGCAAATAAAGCAAACCAACACTGGTATTTTCATAAATCAAGGAAAATATGTTAAAGATTTATTAAAGAAATTTGAATTCACCAACTGCTCATCCCTTGCTACACCAATGTCATCTGCAGTCAAATTACATGCTGATCCTGATGGTAAATCTGTAAACATCACTGCTTACAGAGGAATGATCGGGTCACTGCTGTATTTAACTGCTAGTAGACCAGACATTATGTTTTCCACTTGTCTCTGTGCTAGATATCAAGCTGATCCAAAGGAATCCCATTTGCTCGCTGTCAAAAGAATATTCAGATATCTGAAGGGTACACCAAATCTTGGTCTCTGGTACCCATATGGTTCAGATTTCTCACTAAAAGGATATTCAGATTCTGATCATGCTGGATGCAAGATGGACAGAAAGAGCACTTCTGGTAGCTGTCAGTTTCTTGGAGAAAAGCTTGTAAGCTGGTCAAGCAAGAAATAAAATTCTGTCTCAACTTCTACTGCTGAGGCTGAATATGTTGCTGCTGGAGCCTGCACTGCTCAGATTCTATGGATGAGAAATCAGCTCGCTGACTATGGCTTTGACTTTGAAAATGTTCCAATTTATTGTGACAGTCAAAGTGCTATTGCCATAGCCAACAATCCTGTGATGCACTCAAGGACAAAACATATTGATGTCAGATATCACTTCATCAGGGACCACGTCATGAAAGGTGACATTTTTTCATTCCAACTGATTACCAACTCGCTGACATTTTTACAAAACCTCTAGATGAGAAAAGATTCACCTTTCTCATCAGCGAGTTGGGCATGCTGAACTTGAATGATTAAAACCTGATTGTTTAATGAAAAAGGTAGTTACTGAGTAAATAATTTATTTCTATTAACTCACTGATCTATTATTCTCACTGATACTATCAGCAAGAACAATAAGTTAGCATAGTTATAATAAATAAACTATATACTTGGTAACTGCAAATGAAAATTCCTTATATCATATAAATTCCTTATATCTTATGATTTGCATACTTGACTAGCTGATTGGATTTGTATTCTAAGTTGAAATTCGATCAGCGACATCAAATGTGAAACATAATATTTATTTTATATTAAGATATAACGTATTTTCATCTCGCTGAGACATGATGTATCAGCGAAAGTTTCGTTTTAATATTGCATTTATTTCGACATATATTCCTTACAATTAATACTTTGTATTTAATTTGTAACGATTTATATTCTTCATAAATACTATATTAAAATATCTTATGGGAACTCGAAAAGGTACACTTTTTCTGACACCTCGTATACCTTTTCCGGCGCACCACTCCCATCAACATTTAATGTTACCACCCCTCACCATCATCACCCTGCTCCACTACCAACAACTATTTTATTTTATTATTTCTTTTTACCTTTTTGACCACGTACATACTCGTTATAACCAGATATTTTTACATCAGCAACCGTATATAAGCAGCGAAACCCCCACCTTTTCATTCTTTATGCTCTCTTACTTTTTAAACTTCATCTTCCTCAATTTTTCTCTGCAAACTTCTAACTTTTTCAAATTTCTTCTTTCTTTTCTAAAATGGCAAGGACTAAATTTTTCAATAATACCTACACTCCTACCCCAGAGATTAAAGCTCTTCGAGCCTCTGCGGTCAGCGAGAACCTTGTCATTACAGTTCCCAAATCTAACTATTTGGGAAATGTAACCTGTACAAAACCTGAGTATGCGGAGGTGATAAACTTTTTGAAAAACCATTTTATCCTCCCTGCTCTTACCTTGTCTCCTGTGGAAATGAACCCAGAATGGCTCAGTGAGTTCTGGTATACCTGCACTCACTCAGTCGTCTCCGGTGTTTCCCAACTCCAGGGTTTTATCGACAATGGTACCCAACCTATAATAATAACTGCCAACACCATTCGCTCTATTTTACAACTGCCGACCCTGGAGTCATACGAGTCACTGCCAGAGAGCGACGTTGCCAAACAAGGCCTCGTCGAGCTCACTGAGATTGAGTGTAAATACTCAGTCGATGGCAATGGCAATCGTAAGTACTCTACGGTCCATAAAACCAAAATGGATGGTGTTTGGAATGCTCTTTTTACTAATTTCATTCAATCTTTGGGCACAAAATCAGGGAGCTATGATCAATTCAGCTCCCTGGAAGCACAGATCAGTTGGTCACTGGTCAACTCTCTACGAGTTGACTATGCAAGTGTGATCTTTAATGAACTGATCACCAAGGTCGCTGAGCCTGCCAGGGCAAAATATGTACCTTACCCTAGGTACCTCTCACTAATCTTTAGGGATCAGTTTGATGCCTATGATAGGGTATCATTTCAGGGATTTGAGCCCACTCTGGTAGGATCTCAAATTTTTGCAAAACCAGCGACTGTGGTTTTACCTGCTTTTATGAAGCATCCGGGGATCCTTGCACCCCAGCCTGTAACTGCTGTACAAATGTCAGTTACTGCCCCCCCATCGACCACGTCACTGACCACACCCCCAGTGACTACTGTTGGTCAACCACCAATCAAGAAACCACCAACTGCTCCCAAGAAAAAATCCAAATTAGGGTCCCTGACATTAAAGGATCAGGGACATAACAAAAAGAAGACATCTACGGATGCCAGTGGTGAATCAGTAACTGTACGTTCAGTTACTGAGGGCACCACTGCTGAACCCTCAACCTTAACTACTTCACTGGACTCCCGAAAGTCCAGTGACTCTACAAAGGGACAACTACAGACAGCTGCAGTGGATCAAACCACTGTTGGCAGTGATTCGGGTGCACCCCACACCCTCAGCTTGAGTCAACCCAGCCACTTGTCATCCTCACAAAAGGGTGACATTTCATTAAAAGGGCAAGTGACATCAGTGAGTGATAACACACTCATAGCTGATGTCACACCACTGGCTACAGACCCGAGCCATCTCCTATCTATCACTGCACCGACTGCCAATGTCTCACCACTGACCCATGGTGAGATACAGGTCGCTACTTCTATTTCCAATGAACCACCAGCTAAATCACAAGCTGATGATGAGGAAATCATGCCAATGGACACTTCTGAGGATACCCAACCCATTCCTCCACCTACCTCCAACTCACCCATCAGAGAGCTTACCCCCACATCTTTCTCCAGTGACAACATCCAAGCTGCTGCTGATCAGACCACACCCCCTGATCATGTAGCCCAATCTACACCTACCCCCATTATTGTTACCCAACCTACTCCCCCAAACACCTCCACTCACTCCACCTCAGATCAGCTACTGATGGAGTACATTGCCCAATCCCAAACCCAAATTAAGATGCTCACTGAAGACCGTGAGGCACTTATTGGCAATGTCTCTGTCCTCCAAAAAGCTGTTGCTGCTCTCACTGATGTGTATAACTCCATTGAACCATGGAGTGCATCTGTTAGTGAGAGAGTCCAAACAGTAGCTGGTGCTAGTGCTGCAATAAACCATGCAGTCACTGAGCTAGCCTCCACCTCCAACACCAACTTCACCAATCATGCTGCTGCTATTGCCCAGCTCACCACCAACCAAAATGACCTGGCCATCTCTGTATCCAACTACCTTTATAACATTGACAAAGTTATTAAGGTGCTTCCACAGGTTGTTTCACAGCTCACAAAGACTAGAGCTGAGGTCGCTGCCCTGCGTGAGGAGAACGCAGACTTCACTGATCAGATACTTAGGGCAGTTGATCAGTTTGAGCGAACCAGTCAGGGGGAGAGTGAAGAAGATGACTTGGTCTCTGACCCAGAGATGCCCCGTAAGATGACTGATCCGCTATCAAACAAGGCTCACAGGGACATAGTGCTCACTACCTATGCACTTCGTCCTATTACTGAGCAACCTGAGCTGGAGGCCCTTGCAGTTGCCGAACTGTATTGGGTGGATATGGAGATAGCTACTGACATGGTGGTTGTCGCTGAAAGCTTTCCTGAGTTCAGTGCTGAAGAGCTCAGGAACTATAATGGGCTGGTACAGCAATGGGCAGTGGATGATACTGCTAGGATTGAGGGTACCTCAGTGAGCTACGAATTGGCTCGCTGGGAATGGATGAATAGGGATGTAGTAGCTGATGCATCTGATGATGAGGAGGATGATACCATCATGCATGATGCTGATGATAATGATGATGATAACAATGATGATGGCCAGGGAGGTGGTCATGGAAATGGTCAGGGTTCATATGATGAAGATCATATAAATATGGAGGATCAGCAACCCATATCATCCGTTATGAAAAGAAAAAGGACCAGTGACACCTCTCCTGCATCTACTCCTCCATCAAAGAAACAACAGGTCAGTGATCCTCAATTACATATTGTTATATCTGAGGTAACTGCACCTTCATCCCCACCAGCAACCCTAAACCTACCCTCACCTACAGCAACTACAACCACAACCCAAACAGTCCAAATAACCACACCTACCCCAGCAACTATAACTCCAATCTCCACAGCAACTCCTTCCAACACTACCACATCAGATACCTCCCCCACAGCATGCCTTTCCTCTGACTCAGCCTCAGATACCCCTTGTCCTGATGAAACAAAAGATCAGAGAATTGCCAGAAAGATAAAGGCAAGACAGGACAGGGAGCAAGAAATGATACTGCAAATAACTTTTCAGGCTGAGTTGAGAGAAGAACAAGAAAGGAAAAGGTTGCTGAAAGAGCAATCAAATGCTGACAAAGCGTACCTACTGGAATTGAGCTCCAAAGATGCCAATGAAAGGGCCAGACTTCTTAAGCAAAAGAAAGATCAAGAAGAGTCTGATGCTGCAATTGCCAGGGTACTTGCTGAGATAGAAAAGAGTGAGCTAGAGCAACATGAACTGAAAAGATCAGCTAGCAAGAGCTCTAAAAAGAAAGGGGGAGCTGTCAAAACAGCAGTGGATAGAAAGTGGGATGAGATTAATAGAAAAAGATTTGCTGCCAGAATGACAGGGAGATCAAACCCTGCACCTATCACCAAGGTCAAACTGAAAAAGTCAAGGAACCAATCTCAACCTCAGCTACTTATACAAAGAGGTTCAGAGACTCAATCAATGCTACTTGATCAAGTATGCAAGCTGCACAGAGAAGAATGGAATGAGATAAGGCTTGCTATCAGCCACTCTACAAGTGCAGCTAAGGTTGATGTCATGAAAGAGATTGATAGGCTTTATCAGAAAATGGTGTCGCTGCAACTCCTCAGACCAGAAGATACTGTCATACATGGTGAGGAAATTATTCAGCCACCTAGTCCAAGGTATAGATCAGGTACCAGCAGCATCTATCGAATCCCCAACACTTCAAGGCTTAATCTATCTATCCCTGCTAGTGTGCCAAAGCTTGAAGGTCATGAGGTCACTGAAGGAGAGAAGGGTCTGGTATACAGGGACCTAAATGGTGCCCTTAGGTTTCAGAGAGAAGCTGAACTTGAGAAGGTTGATCAAGAACAACTCATACACCTGATCAGGTCAGCTAGCATGCTTCCAACAGATTCAAAGATCAGAAAAGCTATTCTCGATGAAGCCTTGGCCAGAAAGTTCAGATACCTGCCCTCCAAAGACAAATATGAACTTGAAGCTGAGCTTGGTATAGTAAAGGAAGAGGAGATGTGGAGAGATAAATAGCCTAGACATTTTGTAATAGATAGCTTCTGTAAATAATTTGTTCTATGATATATATGAGGCTTGAATCAAGAAAATCTACAAGTGCAAGTCACTGGGCAACCTCCTATCAGAGACTCAAAATCTTTTCAACTACAAAAATTTACAAGGACAAGTCTCTGAACACTCAACTTATCAACAAAGTAAAGGGGAGATTATTGAGTCCAAAACTTCCTGCAACTAGTTTGTCTAAGGGAGCTCTGACTTAAATCATTTAGGGGGAGATTGTTGAGTCACTGATCGTCAAACTCAAGATGGTCGCTGATCTCTATAATCAAGGGGGAGACTTAGATAATGTCTACAAGCAGATTGTTGAAGTCATTAGTCGCTGATAAGCGAAGTCACTGATGGTGCCTTATTGTCTTAAGTCTCTGACCCACTTACTGAAGATCTCTCTGAAAAGAAATGTTTCAAGTCAAGCTCCTGTTGCTAAAGTTTATGTTCGCTGATCTTCTATCACTCTGTGTTACTGAAAGAGAATGATGCTCAACTTTGTGTGTCGCTGATCATCATCAGCGAGAGCATCACTCTCTGTACATGAAGTTTGATTCAAGTTGAAGATAGTGTTGCTGAAGGTTTTCTTGTCGCTGTTTGTATCTTAGACCAGTAGAAGAAGAATTTATAAAGATCAAAGACTCAACTATGTGTGTCGCTGATACTCATCTATCAGCGAGAGTCTCCAAGTCTTCTTGAGTTCTCTCATCTACTGAATAAAAGAAGTCGCTGAAGATTAGCTATTCAAGTCATTCTTTAGAGCATGTTAGCTCGCATCGAGAATGAGGAGAATTGTGTTTCTATCAGTGACTGCAACATTAAATGCCGCATTAAATGCCGCATTAAATAAGAAGTCAACATTCGGCGTTACTACGGCGCAGCACGTGTTCCTCGTAACTTGAAAAGAGCAACGTGGAAGCTTTTGATTGGTCTATTGTACAAGGTGATGTTTCCCAAGACAGAATGTCGTGCCATGATGCATCACATCTCAACTACCTCCCCAATCAAGCAGCGACCCGTGTCTATCAGATCCGGAAATCAAGGATTTCAGTGTCTATAAATAGCGTAGTATGTTGTACTTCATTTTGTGTCGATTACTTGTATTGTCACTTGTTTGTCAGTGACTAGTTTGTCTAAGATACAAGTAAACACCAGCGAGTAAACTAGTAGCGTGTTTGTCCACTACTAGCTTACTTCAGCGAGTGAGCAGTTAGCGTGTTTGTCCACTACTGCTCATCTCTTTGTACTAGCTGTATTGTTTGATTTAGATTAGCTTTGGCTAATCTATTCCGCAAATCAACAAGAGATAAATTTTATCAATAAAAGAATTTATCTTTCAGCTATATCTGTATCAGCATTTGAACTGTTTATCTTATATACATACTTGTGTTCATATTGTTGTTACCTTAATACGATTAAAAACTTGTTAAGCAAATATAAATCATCATAAAAGAAAAGAAAAGTGGTTAATTGTATTCAACCCCCCCCCCCCTTCTACAATTAACTCACTGTTAATGATTCACAATCACTAATATAATAGTGATTAGGGACTCACACTTATGTACTTTGTTTATTGATTAGTCGCGCCCCGACCCGATTCGCTTCCGCAACCCAAATTGGGGGGTGCGGGTCGTACATGTTTTCGAAACACAAACAAACAATCAAACAAACCAATGTATTTGGACATAACTAGTTGGATGAACAACTAGCATAGGTGATCATTTGAGATACCTACTCATGTATTAACCAACGCGCGTCTTGGACGCCCTCAGGTTACAGTCTTCGGACATCGCTGCTTGGTTTAGCAATGCACGTTTATTGAGATAAACGCACTAGACTCAGGTGAGTCTCATAGCTCCGCATTTTTACTGTTTTTACTCCCGGGGTGGGAATACATGCTCAGATTTGTTTTACCTGTGAACACAAGTACAAAACTCGATATATTGACTGCATGAATTGTTTTACTAATCACAAAGCCCTCCACCACATAGTTTGTTAGTATGGATTTAGCGTGAATGTTAGTGTATGGTACCATATGGGATTGACAATCCCTGTCCGGGGTAGTCGCGCTACCTTGACTGTGATGTCAAACGGATACATTATCATTTGTTCACACGAGTGTAGATTAGGCACTCTTTCGGAGGCACCTCGCTCAGGTCCTTAAAGGCAGATCCTGACCCTCAGTTAAGCTCAAACTATGGATTCATGGCAGTAATATACACATTTATTTGATTAATTTCAAACACACTATTAAATCTTATGGTTCATACATTATGTTTATCATTTACACCTGTGAGCTCACCAGCTTTTAGCTGACATTTTAGCATGTATTCTCAGGTACACAGCAGTAGTAGGACTACTCAGGATTTATATAGCTCGAGTCGCATGCAAACACGAACATCAAGAGATTTTTTTGCATTATTATATTTTGTATAAGTAGTAATGCCATAGAATCTTTCAGATCAGGATACCGAGCTTATGTAATCCTTATAACTATTGTAAACTTTTATTACAATCAATGTATTTAGTTAAAATGACGCATATAGAGTCGTTCATTATATTTTTGTGTTGTGATTACTGTATTAGTCATGCCCCGACTCAATTCGCTTCCACAACCCGAATTTGAGAGTGCGACAGTATTACTTTATACTCATGTGATGATATTATTATATTTTTTACATCACATGTTTGGTGTACAAAAGGGTTGTAGCAATATCAAGGTAATTCTAAGTATAAAGTTGTTAGTAGTTAAGTTTATCTGTGAATATATATATATATATATATATATATATATATATATATATATATATATATATATATATATATATTCATGTTGGGGTGTGAATGTATAGTAAACTATTACGAATATTAAGTTCTGTTTTTTTCTGAACCCATTTTTTTTTCTTAAAAATAAGTTTATTTATGTGATTGAATACAAAGGAAAGGTTGTCTACCTTGATGGTGAATCTTGGTCCAAGGTTCAACCTTTTTAATTTGAGAATATGTCTAATTACGTAAACCTAAAAGAAGGGGCAGATGTCGATGGGGAACGAGGATAGCTTCCCCAAAGAATTTTAAAATCATATAAAAGGTAATTTTTTAAGAGTATTTATGATAGGATTAGTGGACTACTAGTATCATTCCATCATGGTTTCTAGTTGAACTTGAATGATACTCGAGTAGTCCATTACTTTCTCTTCGAGGGGTGTTTCATATGGTATCATAGTCATAGCCTCTCAGGGTGTGATGCGCACATGGTTAGTGACCTCCTGGGGTATGGTTCATGTTATTCGTTATGTTTCAGCTTGACGAGGAAGTCAGGATTTTAGTGTGGGAGTTTGCAACACCCCGTCCCACATCGATATGATATAAGATGTTTGAGTCTCTTATAAGTCTAAGGTAGTAGGCTATTAGTATCCTTCCACTATGATTTTTAGTTATCAAAGTCATAGTCTATCGGGGTGTGACGAACACACGGATTCTGCATCTCCTGGGATATGTATATTTTATTCCTTATGTTTCAGCTTGATGAGAATGTCAGGAGTTAAAGTGGATGAGTTTGTGAAACCCCATCCCACATCGATATTTGATAAGATGCTTGAATCTCTTATAAATCTAAGGTATTAGACTACTAGTATTCATCCACCATGATTTTAGTTGAATTTAAAGGATATCCAAGTAATTTATTACTTTATGCTTTCAGAGGCATTTCAACGAATCGGATTTAAGGTAAAAAGTAAATCCGTAAATTGTATAATAAGTATGTTTTGTTTATTGAAAAAGTCAACTTGGATTTACAAAAAATACATCATAGAAATCTTCTAATAATACAATTATTTACAATAACTTTATAGATATGTGATAGAATTGTTGAAAGTTTTGACGCAACGTATCATCATGAAATTCCTTAGTAATATCAATGAAGAGTTGGGTTCAAATGAGTACATCAAATGTGAGTAAGAATTGAGGAACTAATCAGAATACGTCACATGTCATAAAACTCATTTCCTTTACGTTTTTAAAAATCGAATATCTCACAAACAGTAAGTCGAAAAATTATAAAAAATATACCATAAAAATCAGTATTTTTTTCTCTCCGATTTGTCATCTCACAAGGTATATTTTCGACGACTTTTACTTTTTGGGTTTTACAAATTGTACAAAAATTAGTAACACGTGTGTTACTAGCTGAAATTGTATGTGTAACTAGATTGTATCGCATGTGCTACTAGCTGGTATCACATGTGTTACTAGCCGGTAACACATGTGTTACACGCCGGTAACACATACCGGCTAGTAACACATGTGTTATTTGTTTTTAAAATCTACCGAAAAATGAGAAGAAAAAAAATCGTTGAATGTATACCTTTTCACATCTCTAATCGAATAGAATAAAACATTGATTTTTATGGTGCAATTTTTATGATTTTTCGACTTACCGTTTGAGAGATATTTATGTTTAAAAAACGTGGAAGAAAGTGGGTTTTGTGACACATGATGCATTCTAGTTGGTTTCTCTATTCTCACTTAAAGTTGTTGTACTTATTTGAACCTTACCTTATCAATAAAATAAGAGAATCCAAAAACATTTAAACTATCTCAATGTCAATGATTAAAGAAAATTCGGTGAGAATGAGATCCAATTGCAAAGCTATATTAATAGGGATACAAAAGTCATCCAACAAATACTTCATTTTCCCTATGTTCTTTAGGATTAAATATTCTGAAAACGATTAGTCAAAAAATTGTGAAAGTTACACCTTGAAGTTCAACCTTTTTTTCTTTCGATTAGACATCTCGAATTGTATACTTTCAACGAACTATTTTTTTCCAATTTTTTATGGGTTTTAAAAACTGTACATAATAGTATCACACTATTTTGTAATATAAAATGTAATACTTTGTAAAATCACATTATTACAACTAATTGTGATCATGTGATAATAATTAATATTATGTAATAACAACTATAATCATGTAATTACAAAAATATTATTTATTGTTGTGCAATTACATGTAGTTACTTTTTTATGTTGTGTACTCATGTTAGTGTATCTGTAATCATATGAAAATTACGAATCTACAATATTTATCATATGTGATAACAATTATAATCAAATCTGATAACAACTACTATCACATATGATAACAGTTAAACCACATGTGATAACAACTAATATCTCACTCTATGAGAGTAACATGTCATAACAACTTTAACCTCTTCACAATCCAAAAACCAACTGACTGAAACTGACAGAGTCATGTCAGTGCCACGTCAGCTTTTTCAGAAAACTGATTGAAACTGACTGAAACTGACTGACCACTCTTATCTCTGCTCCGTCACTTTAATTTTTAGGTCCCGCATTTACTAATTTACCTTTCATTTTATACACACAAAAGAAAAAAGAAAAAAGAAAAAAAAAACCCAACAAATACGATGCAAACTTCGGATATTCGACGAAGATCAAACTGATGGCCAAGTGACAAAGGTGGTGCCATCCCCATCACTTTGTCACTCTTCGTCAGTTTCAAACCGAAGCAAATCGATAGTTTGCGTTGGGAAGAGTCTTAGTCACACATAATTATAAATATTACCACATAATTGGTTTATGTCTAGATATTAGTCATTTATGTGTGATCATACGTAGTTAAGTTTTGGTGTTTTATGCAAATGTAAATTTTAAACATACAAATACTTGTAACATTATATTACAACTAATAAAATTTTATGATTACATGACATAAATTAGGGGTGCAAATGATACGAGACAACTTGTGAGCTACTCGAGATTGACTCGCAAAAAACTCGACTAGCTACAAGTCGAGTCGAGCTCGAGCTACTCGAGTAAACCTTCGAGTCGAGCTCGAGTACTAATATACTCGGCTCGAGAGGCTCATGAGCCTAATCGAGCTTGCACTCTTTACATGTTTACCCTCCATTTATAATAATATTAACATATTTACCGTGCTTTATTAATACACTTCGAGTCGAGTCGAGTATGAAAGTACCGAGTCGAGTCGAGCCAAGTTTGAAACTACCGAGTCGAATAGTGTTAAATCTTATCTAACTTAATATTAATATTTAAATACCAATTATCGAGCCGAGTCGGGCCGAGCTCGAAAGTGTCGATTCATTAGTCGAGTCGAGCTCGAGCTTGAATATACAAGCTCGACCGAGCTCGAGTTGAGTTTCGAGCTTCGAGTTTTCTAATCGAGTCGAGCTCGAGCTTGGCACTGTTTCGACTCGACTCGACTCGACTCGATTACACCCCTAATTACATATATAATTACATGTAATCATATCTATTAACTTTTAATTTATTTAGTCATATGTAGTTTAGATTTTATAATATACGAATTTCAATTCACGATGTATAGTTATATTCAATATTAGATAGTAGCACATGTGATATTACAAAATATCACTGTCAGGATCGACTTGATCACTATCAAGATTACAACACACATTATAATTATTTAACAAGAAGTTGCGGAATAACACTTGTTAACTTAAGAAGATAAATTATTTAAAGATTAAAGAATAACAATAAGAGTAATAACCAAAAGCTTCAATAATATTAATTGAGAATAATACGGATACACTTGAATTGTATCAGGGTTACAAAGAAACCTTGAAGCTAACACTCTAATTAACTTGTTACTTATATGAGGTAGATATACACTCTTACACATATATGCACGTCTTACATGTGCTCCATACCTCTAAGATATGCAACTCTATATATTAAATAAATGTTGTCTTTTACACGTTATTGTAATTAAAGCATGGAAACAAATCTATTTAAACGTGGTCTGCAACCTTAAGCATGGTCTGCATCACTATAGATTGACCCACAACAGATTAGGTAATCTGACAGATCCACTAAACAACACTAATACTGGAAAATATACTAACAATATTAGTAACTGGATTTACCACGAGCAGTACTGCTGAAAGACTACTAGCAATATAACCTATCACGGGCAGTTGTAATTCCTTCTAGCAGTATTAACTATTGAAGTTTGGCTTGGCAGTAATAACACTGAATACACTAACAGTAGTAACTTTTATAGCGGTACTTGAACGAGCAGTAGAAACACTAACCAACAGTATTAACGGTGTAGGCTTGACAATATTAAACACTTTGCAGATTTGAGACCAACAATCACAATATGTGATACAATACGCGGTTTAAAAACCAACTAAAAGCAAAACAAAAAAAACGTTTTTCAAAATTATAACATATAAGATGTCTAATCAAAGAGAAAATTAAAGGAGAATTCTTATGGTGCATGCGATTTTCATAATTTTCAGACTAGCCATTTTCGAATATTTAATTTGTCATAATGTGAGGCCTAAGTGAGGTAACTATTAAATTGACTATCATACTCTCACAAATGGTTCAATATTACTAGTTCTCTCATTCTCTAATGGTAACAAAAGTTTGTGAAAGGTTGTGGGCACTACATTATCACAACCTTGTGTTATCTCGGAACAGGGTAAGACAATGTTGGGGAGTGTTGTTGTGAGTTATGCCCCACTAAATAAATGTAATTAATATTATGCCCCATGTTCACTCTTTGGTCTCCTCCACGACCCCCACCACATCACATCCGTTGTTGCGTCTTGGTGGCGCAACCTTCCCTACCACCTCTGTGTTTGGAGTGGGTCTAAAATATATATTCTTATTTGAACTCTGAAAAGTTATTTGAACAACATTACATATACCCATATACGGTGTACCCATAGTCGGCTAATATCTCCCTAGTCCCTACCGAATCTACTACAGTGTAATTAATAACGATAACGATATATCGAACATTTGTTAAACTTTGATTGTTTGATGCCCTTGAGCCGTCGGACGCTCGGGTCCACCTATACTGACCATTTGGGCCGACCCTCCATGGAAATGGAAGTATGGAAGTGAAGTGATACCCGGTTCAAGAACTAAAAATGATTTTTGGATCAAGACGTGTACTAGTTAACTACTTTTATGAAATCATCATGGAAAAGACGTTACTTCCATTTTAGTATAAAAGGCTTTATGTTAGGGAGTAAGTTTTTTTTCTTTTCTTTTATGGGGATGAATTTAGAGAAATGATAGATACGTATAACTTGTTAGGCCTAACATTAGATTTGAAAATATGATCTGGACAATTGGTTAAATCAATGAATAATACGTGAAATGAGAAAATGGGTGACTCATATATATAAATTTTAATGAAGTAGGTTTGCTTACGAGTCAACCAATTAACGAACTATCCGAGTTCAATCTCGTTTAATTCGAACTCGAGCATTAGAATTCAAACTCGAATTGAGCTCGAAGATGATCGAGTACTCAATTAGTTTTACTAGATGAGCTTTAAAGCCCACTTTGATATTCAGTTGAATTAGTTCAGATTTTCTCGTGTAATTCTCTCCAGTCAAACTAATTTACTCTCAAGTCAAACAAGCTAAACAAGCACAACTTTCGTAATAAATTTATATTTCTAAAACTATAAATAAACATACGTTAGTAAGTACGTTTGAACTTTATACTAGAACTATAAACAAAATAGAAGCACCATATTGTACAGTTGTTTTGATTCTACATTATATTATTAATGCTTTGTTTTTATACAGTTCTAAGTGCTCTATTTTTGTTTCTTCCGCCGCTTAGACCACTTGAAGTGATAATCGGCTTGGTGGTGGTTTAGTGAGTGACACGTGAGCATCACATGACGTGGTAAATAACACCATGAAATGGAAAATTCCACGTGATGGTGTGTTGAGCCCACCTTGACCCTACATGTTAATTTATTTTTTGATTTCTCTTTGACAATGAAATTGGAAAAGAATAGAAAATGGTCGATGGGCCCCACATTTACCTCCACCCGCCCCGTTTTAGTTAACCACGACGCCACCTCACCACGCCTCCCCGTTGCCAGCACCGTTGCTTCGTGAAAGTAGAACTGCCGCCCCACCAACCCTACTCCATATTGTCTTATGTGAGTTGGAGTGATGAAATCGCTTTTTCTTTTTACATTCCAGTATTCCACATTGATTAATGGGCGAAGCAACTTGTATGTAAGGAGTTCACCATAAGTACAAAGACTCAAATTCGATCAGCTAAGATACTTTGTTATTCATACATTTGGATTTTAATCCGTCATAAATGTGTCTTATGACTTTAATTCAAGTTTATAGAAGATTTTTTATCTTATGCTTTTTAACAAGCTTCTTGGAGCTAGAGCTTATCAAACTCGGAACTTTCAAACGAGCATCTTGAACATAAAAGCTAGCTAGTTTCGAAACAAAATTATCACATATATAAATGAGCATCGAGCTCACAATAATTAAATTATTGAGCTCGCTCGAACACAGTTTGTAGTTTAATAAATTGGAGTCGAGTTTGATTAAACACAGTTTGTAGTTCAATTAACGTATTTTCAATATTTTGGTGATTGAGTACCGATTTGAATTGAAGTCAAGTCAAATCCCCAGTTCTATACTTCATCTTTGGCACTTTTAACAAATGCTATGCCACATTGAAAAAGATGTCATATGTATATATACACTTGAAGCGATCGAGAAAAGGTAGAAAGAATAGAATCCTAGTTATTTAGCATTTAATTTGTTATTTTGAATGTCACTCTAATAAAACGCAATTAAAACGTTATGGTTATAAGCAGGGCCGGCCCAATAGTGTTAGGAGTTTAGGCCATCGCCAAGGGCTCTCATAAATTTAAGGCCTCCAATTTTTATAATATGTTGGGCTTATAAAATTTTTACGATATTTTGGGCTTACAAATTTTTTATGATATTTTGGTTTTGCCATATTTTTATGATATTTTGGGCTTACCTATTTTATGGCCTTAAATTTTTATGATATTTTAAGCTAACCAAATTTTTATGATATTTTAGACTTACCTATTTATGATATTTGGATTTACCAATTTTTTATGATATTTTAGCTTACTATATTTTAAAAATATTTTGAGCTTACCTATTTTAGGGTCCCAAATATTTCTAAACTAAAAATTATAAAAAATTATTCACGGACTAGGCCCCAGATAAAGGTTCGTGATTATATTAGTCTTTTTATACTAACGAACTAGGCCTCAAAATTGATCCCGCCATCTAAGGCCCCAAAAACGTTAAGCCGGCCCTGGTTATAAGTTGTGTTTTTGTTTATTCAAAATTATTAGATCAGATGAAATGGGGTTCTTGAGACTATGAACGGGTGAAACAGACCATTTTGTTATGGGCTTTAACATTGGGCTTTGCAAGGTTACGAAGAAGACGGCCCGTTACTAACTAATTTTAGAGCAACGTTACAACTTACAGAAAAAAAAAAATTCATTATCACATATTCTTTCTCTACTTTCTCTCTCTTCATATCTTCCGAAACTCAAAACCTCAAACCTAAAATCCTAATCTCTAAACTCAAAAGGTACCAAGTTATTTTGTAATTAAAATTCTGTAACTAAATCATTTTTCCTATTTTAAGGGGAAATATGTAAATTTCACTTCTAGATATTGGTAAAAAAGGAAGTGTTGGTTTTTTATGTTCGATTGTTCTAAATAAACGTTTTCGGACTATAAGTTAACGAGTATTTAATAAGCTTAAAAATTCTATATAAATTTTAAAAATACAATTTACTACTTACTAACATATTTAAGTTGAAATTAAATTCCTTAAATTTATAGGAAAAGTGAGACTTCATTAAATACTTACTAACATAAAACCTTTTTTTTTTCTTTTTTATGTAATACTTTCATTAAGATTGGTGAGGCATTTTCAAAACGAAAAAGTTTCTTGTTTACAACATCAAGATGAAGTTTAGCAAAATTAGCACTAAGGGTTTTGTCAATAAAATCATTGCTAACATAATTCTATGATTGATCCAACCTTCGAACATTCCATTACTTTGTCTAATCTCGACCAACTTAATATACGTACATGTTCACGAGTTTCTCATTAAGATGTCTAAAATTACTTTGTTGTTTACCCACACTATAAAACTAAAACTCAACTCCCAGATTCAACACAAAGTCACATACACCTAAAAAACTTGAAAAATGGAGCTTCCTAATCTATACATCTCCTTCCTAATTCTAGTTTCATATCTCTTCGCATCCCACTTCGGTCGCAAATTCTCCAATCTCCCGCCCACCGTCTTCCCAACCCTCCCAATCATTGGCCATCTCTACCTTCTTAAACTCCCTCTCTATCGAACTCTAGCCAAAATCTCGGCCAAATATGGACCCATCATCCTTCTCCATTTTGGAACCCGTCCTGTCCTCTTGATCTCCTCCCCTTCTGCCTCTGAAGCATGCTTTACCAAAAACGACATCATTTTTGCCAACCGCCCTCACATGCTATTTGGAAAGATCATTGGTAACAACTACACAAGTCTTGGTTCATCTTCATATGGAGACAACTGGCGCAACCTCAGACGCATTGCTTCAATAGAGATCTTATCTATTCATCGCCTTAATGAGTTTCATGACATACGTGCAGACGAAGGCAGACTTCTCCTTCGTAAATTGTTATCAGTTTCTTCCCCAGTGAATGTGAAGTCAGCTTTATATGAGTTGACGTTAAATGTTATGATGCGAATGATCTCAGGAAATAGATATTTTGGTGGTGATATTCCTGAGGTTGATGAAGAAGGAAAGCGATTTCGGCAGATACTAAATGATCTGTTTTTGCTGGCTGGAGCTGCAAATGTTGGTGATTACTTGCCGATTTTGAGGTGGTTGGGAGTGAATGGATTGGAAAAAGAGTTAATAGCGTTGCGTGAAAAGAAGGATGTTTTCTTTCAAGGATTGATTGAACAATTTAGGAAATCGAAAGTGGAAAACAAGAAAAAGACGATGATTGAAGTGTTGTTATCGTTACAAGAATCGGATCCAAACTACTACACGGATGAAATGATCAGAAACTTCTTTATGGTAAGATCATGTTTCTGGTTCCAATTTTCAACATTTTGGGTCAAATTTTTCAATGGGAGTTATGTTTGGGGAGATATTGTGAACATATATTGCATTAGTTTTCCATATCCTAAAATAAAGTTCACAAAATCTGAATTAGATGATGCTGTTAGATAATAGGGGTTAGTACATGGAATGCAACTAACTTGTACCCGATATCTATTGTGTGTACCCTACTTACGTATGCTATTTTTAATGCATCAAACTTTCAAAAATGATGTTTTAATGTAATTTGGTGATGTGTTGATGATTTGTCAAACTCTCATGATGCTACGTGGCACCTTCTACGAGTGACATGTCAACAAATTACATTAAAACACTCTTTTTGAAAGTTTGATGCATTAAAAATAGCATTCGTAAGTTGGGTACACACAATAGATATCGTGTACAAGTTAGTTGCATTCCCACATACTATGCCCTAGATAAAATAGACTGATCAAATAACATATTAGCCAACTGGCAACCGGCTGTTATATAATCCAAATGAAAACATTCAAAACTAAGTATCTAACATGCTTATCTCAAAACAAAACATTTATGGATGCTTACTAAATTTCATTTTCACTATGTGGAATAATCAGTAAATAAGGGACTTTTGAGTTGTCACTTATGAAATCAACTTGCCGTATGGAATGGAGTGTCTTTCTTGGCCATTTTGGGCTGTCACTTTTGACTTCTAAATGAGTATTCAAGTTTAATAACATAGATTAATCAAATTCATTTCCATTGGGAAACTTCCGATTAATAAGAATTTATGTTGATTGATTTACCCTTGGACTAAACTTACCAAGAACGTTCGCTTTAATTCATGGAAGTTGTTTGTAATTAAACATTAAAAGTATAATCTAGTTGGATTTTGATGTGTGTGATTAGACACTACTATCAGCGGGCACAGATACCTCCGCCGGAACCATGGAATGGGCTTTATCTCTTTTGCTGAACAACCCACAAGTTCTAAAAAATGCACAAAATGAGATTGGTAGACATGTTGGTGAAGATCGACTTGTCGAAGAATCAGACATAGTAAATCTACCTTATCTTCGTTGTATAATAAATGAGACGTTACGATTGTACCCTCCAGGGCCTTTACTAGTTCCTCACGAGTCATCAAAAGATTGTGTTATTGGAGGCTATAACATCCCACGTGGGACCATGTTGCTTGTTAATCAATGGGCCATACATCATGACCCTAACTTGTGGACCGACCCAGAAAAGTTCAATCCAGAACGGTTTGAAGGATTAGAAGGCACGAGAGATGGGTTCAAGTTGATGCCATTTGGGTCTGGAAGGAGGAGTTGTCCTGGGGAAGGGTTAGCGGTGCGTGTGGTTGGGTTGACTTTGGGGTTGCTAATTCAATGCTTTGATTGGGAAAGGATAAGTGAAAAGATGGTCGATATGACTGAAGGTCCTGGACTCACCATGCCCAAGGATGAACCCTTGGTAGCAAAGTGCAAACCACGTCTAGAGATGCAGAATCTATTGTCAGAGCTGTGAGTCAGTTATGTAACCTATCGCTGATCCGAATTAAGGTGAAATCACATTTGGAAATACAAAAATATGTATGATAATGTCTTGTCTTGGTGAAATTTGAAAAACTCACGCAACAAGTTAATCTAGTTGCTTTGAGACATCACTGAATAAATGCAACCGCCACTATCTGCCCATTTAAAATGCATAACCAAGTGTGAGGTTAATTCAATTTGTTCTTGACATTAAAGGCCAAAAGTTAATTGATAGTTCATTTGGAAATCAATAGTTTTTGTTTCGCTTGTAAGTAAGAATTGGGTTGTGATAAGAGCAACAGCCAAAACCGGTTAAACAACCACGATGTATAGATCACTTTTTCAATTGCCTTAACGAAAGTGTTGTCCCTTTGCCTTTTCTGCAGGTTCACATTATATAATCCAAATCAATGAATATCATCATTTCAAAAACCGGAAAGGTGCTGTTGGTACTACATATGCTATATAAGTTTCTTAAATTCACGGAATACTACATATAAAAATTATACTGCGTATTATCATACGGGTATAATTGTAATTACCAACCCCAAAGAGCTGAACAGGGGGAAAATGCTCTCTGTAAATTACATCATTATCTTATCGACACCATTAAAACTCTCGACTGAAGCAAGGTGATGGCAACAAAGACCAAGAGCGATTGAGTGAGAGAGCAAGCAAACACAGATAAAATAAATTAAATAATAAGCAAATATAGATTGCACGATGGATCTGATCGGGTATATGCTAGTAACCGCAGCTTACAGCATATGCCGCAGCTAAATACATGCACTTAAGTTACGGAAACATAAGAAAGCTACGAGAAAGGAATCTTTGACTAAAGCACAGTACCCAAGGATGAGACTCACAGCTGAGATGCTCTGGATTACCAGTAAAACACGTAAAAGGTAAAGTTATATCAAAAAGGAATAAAGGTAAGCTGCCACTAAATAAGGAAGGTCTGCTCTGCCGCGCCGAGCTGCGGAAAGCAGACTAACCATTTAAGGAAAGGGAATCTCTGCTTCACATTGGCATAAATATACCAGATAAGTCTAAGGTAAACATATTCACAATATTTCACTCACTCATATTACTTACTTTCTCTCTCTAGAATACTTATTTCACACAGATCCGTAGCTTATTCTCACGCCGGAGCTTGGTCCAAAGGGAAACCCCCCTTTCCCCTTGGGCGAGGCTAACAGTGTGTGTTTGTTACATCTTAGCAGTTTCATTCACCTTCAGAAGGGGCTCTCAAGCTACGTTGGGGGAGCTGCTAGTTTTTGTATCAACATTTGGCGCCATCCGTAGGACCAAACTGAAAGAATGGAGGAAACCCCTTCATCTGAAAATCCCATACCGCAAGTGCGCGTAGATCGATCCGCTGAAAGACACGAAAGTGGGGTAGTAAATACGGGCGTCTCAGGGGTTCAGCAGGACGAGCCTCGACTTACTCTTGCTTTTGTGGAAAGTCACTACGAAGCACTTCGTACTTTAATGCAAGAAATTGAGAAAAACAAGCAAATGGATGGTGTGAGAACGCAACTTACTTACGAAGACCAAGCAGATGACTCCACCGAGTCAGAAGAAGAAACTGACAGTTCTAGTTCAGATTCCGAAGCAGCAAAGGTCCGCAGGAAGAGGAAGTACACTCAAAAAATGAAGAAAAAAGCTAGTCCGGGCAAAAGAAAGGAAAGGAGAAAAAGACGTAGCTCCTCACGTTCTCAAACTAGAAAAGCAGTAACTACTGACAGTAGTGACTCAGCGAGTTCCAGCTCGGAGGAAGAAGTAGAAGAGGGCATAGACGAGCCTTATAGACCATCACTTATCAAAAAATTCACAAGGAGAATCGCAAGATGCAAGAGACCAAAGAAGGTGAGGCTTCCCTCACACATCCGGGTGTACGATGGTACCGGAGATCCGGATGATCACTTAGGATTGTTTGCCGGAGTGGCAGAAATGGAGCAGTGGTCCATGCCTGTGTGGTGCCACATGTTCGCGCAAACGCTTGCAGGACCAGCTCGTCTTTGGTTCGATGACCTTCCTCACACCAGTATTGACAGCTTCGAGGAGTTGCGGGAGAGCTTTCTCAGCAACTTCATGCAACAACGAAGGTACACCAAACACCCTATGGAAATCCATAACATAGTGCAAGGAGACCATGAGTCACTGAAGGACTTCATGGAGCGGTTTAAGGAGGAAAGTATGGAAATTAAAGGAGCAGACGAGATCATGTGCATCTCAGGTTTTATCCATGGGATAAGACCAAAGCAGTTGATAGAACAGTTCTACGCCAACATCCCCAAGAAAATCAATGAAGTTTTTGAACAGACTAAGGCATTTATTCAGGGAAAAGAAGCAATTGGGCATGTCGCCGAAGCTCCGTCCAGAGCTCCGTTACGGCAGGGCAGAGGTTCGCCCTGGAAGTCACCCCCGCCAGCTCCGACGCAGGTCCTTACATCCCCCAGGCGGAATCATGAAGCATACTCCGGCAGCAAGGGACGCATTCCGCAACCTTACTCACCTGCCCCAAAGAGGAATACGTACTTCACGCCACTTACCAAAATACCCTGTGAAATATTGGCAACTGAAGCGGTTCGACACAGCTTCACACAACCTGCTCCTCTCAAAGGCAATCCGGAGGGGAAGTTTGCAGACAGGTATTGTGAGTTCCATGGTGATAAAGGGCATAATACTAACGATTGTTATCAGTTGCGGAAGCAAATAGAGGAGGCTGTGCAGTCGGGACAATTGTCACATCTGGTAAGAGAAATAAAGCAAGTCGGAACAAAGCAGCAGGGAAGACAAGGTCCTTCTCAGAAGAACAAGCCTAGGGTAATTCAAATGGTCCGATCTGAGCGGAACGAAGATAAGAGGCCCATGGACGAAGTTGAAAGTTGGATGCATCAAGAAATCAGCTTTCCACTTTCTAATCAGGTATGCCCCACCGAAAATCCTCTCATTATCAAAGCGGAGGTTGAAGGTCATGTGATCCACCGTGTCTATGTGGACGGAGGTAGCTCTTCCGATATTATGTATTTTCATTGTTTTGAAAAGTTGAATGACGCTGTTAAGAAGCGGATGGTGAATACAAAAACACCCTTAGTAGGTTTCTCTGGGGCAATGATATCATCGGTATGAAGCATATGGCTTCTTGTTACCTTCGGCGAGTACCCTTTGTCAAGGACTGTGGACATGAAGTTTCTTATTGTATAATCGCCTTCACCTTATAACGTGTTGCTAGGTAGACCTACCATATGTCACTTAAGGGCAGTAGTGTCTACCACGCACGCCATGATGAAGTTCCCTACGAGCTCCGGTGTAGCTACTCTCAGAGCAGAAAGAAGGAAGGTTCAGGAGTGCTTGTTGCTGGACGAAGGTAGCAGAATCACCAATGCCTCCCGGCAAGGTTCACAAGATGCGGCACAAGCACTGCTCAAAGTTCCACTTGTCATTAATGATGAATTCCCAAAACAGCCGGTGGGTGTGGGAACATCATTGTCTCCTGCCACAAAGGTACGTTTGGAAAGGCTTTTAAGAGCTAACACTGATGTCTTTGCATGGAGATATTCTGATATGACAGGAGTCCCTCAACATATTGCAGAGCATAGGCTGAACATACACAAAAGTGTAGAGCCCATTGTCCAGAAAAAACGCAGCTTGGCTCCAGATCGAAGTAAAGCTGTAACAGACGAAGTTGAGGAATTGGTAAGAGCCAGAATTATGCGAGAAGTACGTTATCGCACTTGGGTGGTGAACCCCGTTCTGGTTAGAAAAAGTGACGAAAGTTGAAGAATGTGCGTTGATTTCAAGGATGTGAACAATGCATGTCCGAAAGACGCATATCCACTTCCGGAAGTGGACCTCAAGGTGGAATCACTCATGGCGTTCAAATACAAATGTTTCTTGGACGCGTACAAGGGATATCACCAAATCCAAATGGCACTAGAAGATGAGGACAAGACAGCGTTTCACACTGACAAAGGTATTTTCTGTTACCGAAAGATGCCCTTTGGTCTGAAAAACGCAGGTGCAACATATCAGAGGTTGGTAGACGCAGTTTTCTCCACTCAGATAGGGAGGAACTTGGAGGCATATGTTGATGACATAGTCATCAAAAGCAAGATGGAAGATACACTTTTAGCTGACATCGAGGAAACATTTAGTAACCTCCGGAAGATAGATATGAAGCTGAATCCGAAGAAGTGTTCCTTCGGGGTTACCGAAGGTAAATTTTTGGGGCATATCATCCTGGAGAAGGGAATCAAGGCAAATCCGGAGAAAGTGATTGCAATCATCAACATGCCGCACCCAAAAACCGTAAAAGAAGTTCAAAGCTTGAATGGTAAACTCGCAGCTATGAGCAGGTATTTATCAAGTTCAGCCTCTAAGTCCTTACCTTTTTTCAAAACCCTGAAGAATTGTTTGAGCAAAAAGGACTTCAAATGGACGACAGAAGCTGAGAACACATTTACGGAACTAAAGGTACATATCGCCAGTTTACCAATGCTAACAACGCCAATTATAGGCGAAGAGTTATATATGTATCTTGCAGCTACGGATAAAGTAGTAAGCTCCGTCCTCATGGCAGAAAGAGACAAAAGTCAGGCCCCCATTTATTTTGTCAGCCGTGTGTTACATGGTCCGGAGGAAAACTATTCTCCCATGGAAAAGCTAGATTTGGCACTCGTCTACGCAGCACGTCGCCTGCGACGATACTTCCAAGCACATAAAGTCGATGTCCTGACGGACCAGCCAATCCGTCAAGTCTTACACAAGCCGGAGATATCGGGACGATTGGCCAAATGGGCAATCGAGCTTGGAGAACACGGAATTAGTTACATTCCACGTACCTCGGTGAAAGGGCAGATACTGGCTGATTTCTTTGCGGAGTTGCCCCAAGACCAGTTAACATTGACGCAGGTTGCAAACGAAACTTCGGTCGAAAACATAACGAAGATTGCAGACGAAGGTAAGTGGGTAATGTATACTGATGGTGCATCTAGCTCATCTGATGCAGGTGCGGGTCTCATTTTAACGGACCCAGATGGGGTTGAATACACATACGCCCTTCGATTCAACTTTGACAGTTCCAACAATGAATCTGAATACGAAGCTCTATTGGCGGGCCTATTCATTGCTACGACAATGGGGGTTCGAAACCTCCAAGTTTATGTAGATTCGAAGCTTGTGTCGAGTCAAAAAATGGCGAATACGAAGCTAGGGACGCCAACATGAAAAAATACATGGAAAAAGCGAAAGAACTGATCTCTAGTTTCAACAGCTTCGATATACAACAAGTTCCAAGGAGCGAAAACAAAAAAGCAGACGCACTAAGCAAGCTAGCTTCCGTAGCTTTTGCACATTTTACGAAGAAAGTCCTGGTTGAAGTACTCAAACGTCCGTCCATAGACGAACAAGAGGTACTAGACATTGTTGAGGAACATGAGAACACGTGGATGACTCCAATCATCCAGTACTTAGTTGACGGTACCTTGCCACAGGATCCATCTCAGGCTCGAAAGGTTAACGCACCAATAAGTCGGCAACCTCAAATTGATATGATCTCTGTCACGGCTCCATGGCCATTCCAAAAGTGGGCCATGGATATCGTTGGACCATTCCCAATAGCACAGGGGAAATTGAAATTTCTAATCGTGGCAATTGATTATTTTACTAAGTGGGTAGAAGCAAAGCCTGTCAAAGCGATCACGGGAGTTGCGGTCAAGAAGTTCGTTTGGGAAAATATTGTATGCAGGTACGGCCTGCCGCACGAAATAGTAACTGATAATGAAGCCCAGTTTGCAGGAGGTGCGTTTAAGTCTTGGTGTGCTGAGCTCAAAATAAATCAGATCTTTACGTCCGTAGCTCACCCACAGGCGAACGGGCAAGTAGAACGAGCCAACAGGAGCATAGTTGAGGGAATCAAGTTGCGACTAGAAGGACAGGGAAATGATTGGTTAGACAACTTGTCTCATGTGCTCTGGGCGCATAGGACAATGGTAAAAAAAAGCAATGGTGAAACTCCGTTCAGCTTGACATATGGTACGGAAGCTATTTTACCTGAGGAGATTGGAGTTCCTACCTGGCGAACAGCTAACCCAGAAGAAGACGGAAGTCAAGACCTTCGTATCAACTTAGAGCTACTTGAAGAACGAAGGGAGATAGCTGCAATCAGAGAATGTCGGAACAAGCAACAAATGGCAAAATACTATAACTCTAGGGTAAAGCCTTCATCTTTGTTCCTGGTGACTATGTGCTACGCAAAAATGAGGCTAGCAAAGCTCAACCTGAAGGAAGTTGGGTCCTAAATGGGAAGGTCCGTATCAAGTTGTTGCCAGTCACTGAAATGGATCATATGAACTTGCTAAATCCGACGGAACTAGCTTACCACGTTTATGGAACGTTGCTAATCTTCGTAAGTGTTATTTGTAGACTAATGAACTCTCATGTAAGTGATACAACGATGTAGTGGTTTGGTATTCTTTTGGCAATCTCATATATCAAACACAATTCCATGAGAAAACATTTAGCATCATTGCAAGTAATTACTTACAACTTATCTCGCTGATCACGAGATAATAAGCTGGCGAAGTCGAAAGTTCCTTCGTGCAGTAATATACCTATGGCATAAGCCTAAGTATCAATGGTTGAACACCCATTCAAAAAACAACGTTCTATACATACGTGTATATACAATAAAAAGCATTAAGTATACTTACAAACAACTACATAGTTGCAAACAACAATAAGGAAAAGACCATACACAACAATATGGCAACAACGAGGTCATACGAATAAGTTAAAGAGGTTTCAAAGGTTACATAACAAGGCACTACGGCCAAATAACATTTGTCTAAACGACAAATAAGCAAAAGATTGTTCAAAAGACTAGATCCATTAAAACACATACAACTGGAAAAGAGGAAACATCAGGGGAAAGGATCAAGCAGCTTCGTGGGCAGAGTTAACACCTAGAACGATCTTCTTGAACTCAGCAAGGGGAAAGTCACGACTAGCGGCAATAAGTTCCAAGTAAGGATATGTCGCACCCTTCAACTCCTCCTCTGCCTTTTGCAACTTATCCGCAGCATGAACATCATATCCAGGTACCTTCTCTATAGGCATGTTCATCTTGACATATGAGTAACCTAGCTGCATTCCAAGATCCATACTTGAAACATACAATAACAAAAGATAAGACATTTTAGCACAGAAGGGTAAATTTATCTAGTGCGTATATATTACTTTAGTTGTATCCAAAAATTCATACCTACGCCATAATGGGCAGCTTGGATTGCACCATTATATGATACATACTCAGGACTCTCGGCAAGCTTCACGAAAGCATCCTTTAAGCCTCGGTCCATCAACCACTTGTAGTTTTCTTCAGCTACGCTGCTGCGGCTAGATGCTTCACCAAGTTCACTCACGGATGCTGCAGCCACGGTTGTCAGACTTTGCTTCTCCAGTTCCCATTTTTTCTCCAACTCCTGATGTTGTTTAACCTGCTGCGACAATTTGACTTCAAGCTCCGTCAGCTGGCGAGTCGCATCCTCAGCTCTTCGCACCTCAAGTTCCAGATCAGTAGCATGGGAGGATTTAAGCAACTCAAGCTCAGTTTTATGAGAAGTACGAGCATCACCAAGTGCAGCAGTAGCATCATCACGTTCTTTCTTCATCAATTCCAACTCTTTCTTTAAATTCACCATCTCTTCAGCATTCAGATCTGTCAAGCGCTGACCCAATTCTTCAATCTGTTTATCACGATTAGCAACCTCCGAAACAAGCTTCTTCGTTTTCTCCCTCTCAGCATGATACTGTCGATAACAAACTTTCCCACCTACTTCTACCTTCGCCAACAATCTTAGGCACCATAAGTGAAATCCAGTTCATCTCGTCACTAATCATCACGTCAGACTTAGACTCCAAAGACACAACCTCAGACGGAGGAATCACATGATCAACCATATCACGACAAACACCATGATCATCAAACGTATCCCCATTTTGACAGACCAAGGAGGAATGAATACCTGATCAGCCTGGTCCAGATCAACCTCATATCGAGGTTCAGGAGGATTGGAATCAAGAGGTTCGTCATCATTAGGTGACTCAGCGGAAAACTCTCCACTAGACAAGTTACCAACCCCGTCACCTGATCCTACACCTTCGGATTCAGTACCTTCGTTGCTATCAGATAGAATATCCACACTCTCAACCTTCTTTCCTCTACCACGGCTAGACATAGATTTTCCAACAGGTTTGCGAGCTATTTGCTTGACCTTTTCGCAACAGAACCACCCACATCTGACCCACTGACTTGGTTCGCCTGACTTCGGGTACATTTACCTACGGGTAAATTCTTGGTAGCAGATGACCCAGCGATAGCTTTGGTTCCGTGAGTAGATACCCGTTTAGCAGAAGAACCTTGAACCTTCGCCTTAGTCTTAAATCGACGAACCTTAGGAGAATTTGGGATTGGCTCCCCCACTAGCTGCAACATGTCATCGCTGGCAGCAACGACCGCATCACGAAATCGATCAGGATAAGGTTCCTCACCCTCATGAAGCGGGCGAGATTCATAACGAGCATCAGAACATTTCCATAATTGCATAAAGTCAATAAGCGGCAACTCTGTGAAGTTACGTTAAAATAGTTCAATATTACTTATTTTACCTATGAGCATATATTCAACAAAAGAAGAAAAAGAGTTAAGGAAACGGAAGTTCAGTACCTTCGTCTGAATCAACCGGACGAATGATCGGAACTTCATCTGGCTTATCCCACTTCTGGCTAATCCCAGCCATCACCAACACATGCTCCGGATACGTTTGAACGTTCACGCGGGGATCTTGAAGCTTCTCGAACAAAGCATGGTCAAAAGTACCATCGGCAGGTACATGATCCAAACTCACCTCAGTTTTATTTTTCCAAGTCATGAGAATCGGAGCTACACGTGCGTCCACCTAGAAAAACCTATCTTTCCAATCCTTTGAACCATCTGGTGCTTTTACATAGTGATACGGTTGAGGTTTTTTCCTCTTTTCAATGGTAAGTTAGTCACCATTCTTGCTAAGGGTATAAAATTTCAGAAAAAGGGGCACAGTAGGTGTACCATTTAACGCACGACAATGAATCTCAAAAGACGAAACTTTAACCAAGCCAACCGGAGAAATTTGTGAGATGTGTACCTGATAATACTGAAGTACCGATAACAAAAAACGTGACAGTGGGAAACGAATGTTAGTGAAATCGAACCATCTTGTATAAACACCAATCGTTCCAGGAGGCATATCGGAGATGGTGGCGTCAGCCGCCGGAGAAGTGGGGTGAAATTCTTTATCGATCCCATATTCTTCACAGAAGTCGTTAACCTCTTCGTGCGTAAGAATGGAATACATCTGCGCCATATTATCCTTCCCAGGCGCAGGTTCGAAATTGGCTTCATTATCGGAATCGTGGGGTTGATTGGGTGGATCGCCGCCGGCAAAACTACTCGCCGTCACCATTTTTGGGAAAAAAGTTAGGGTTTTTTCTTTTTGGAATTGAGAAAAGAAAATGGAAATAAAAGGAATAATAAAAAGGTTTTTAATTATAGTGTAAGTTATAATGTTTTGGGGGGGAAATGTGATGATATGATGGGGGCTGGAAACCGTCACATCCAAGCCACCAAGTCAGACAATAAATTGACACTTAACCCATAGATAACCGTGCACCAATAACCGTAACCTGGAAACGCACCCATCGATTTTTCCGCAGGTTCGGGTGTTACGTATATAGTCTAGAGCAAGTGCGTCCAAACACACTTACACTAGACTGGGGGGACATGATCGGGTATATGCTAGTAACCGCAGCTTACAGCATACGCCGCAGCTAAATACATGCACTTAAGTTACGGAAACATAAGAAAGCTACGAGAAAGGAATCTTTGACTAAAGCACAGTACCCAAGGATGAGACTCACAGCTGAGATGCTCTGGATTACCAGTAAAACACGTAAAAGGTAAAGTTATATCAAGAAGGAATAAAGGTAAGCTGCCACTAAATAAGGAAGGTCTGCTCCGCCGCGCCGAGATGCGGAAAGCAGACTAACCATTTAAGGAAAGGGAATCTCTGCTTCACATTGGCATAAATATACCAGATAAGTCTAAGGTAAACATATTCACAATATTTCACTCACTCATATTACTTACTTTCTCTCTCTAGAATACTTATTTCACACAGATCCGTAGCTTATTCTCACGCCGGAGCTTGGTCCAAAGGGAAACCCCCCTTTCCCCTTGGGCGAGGCTAACAGTGTGTGTTTGTTACATCTTAGCAGTTTCATTCACCTTCAGAAGGGGCTCTTAAGCTACGTTGGGGGAGCTGCTAGTTTTTGTATCAACAGGATCTAACCACACATTTTACTTATTCACAATGTACGTCAAAATAGTGAAAGGGAGGTGATAATGCCACGGGCAAAAATAATGGAGATACAGGCAAATTAGTATAATTGTAAGTGTGAGTTTTGAAATTCCTGTGTACCTAGTAAAACTCCATGTGGCGTGGCATTATCATCAGCCATAGTGAAACCATAGAAGACCCTGCTTGTGATAGTTGGACAAAATAATACTCAAAATTTGGAAGAAAGCTTTAGTACGTCAAACAGTCAAAGCATATTAAACAAACTCGTGAGATACAGGTATTTAGGTGGCTTTGCTGCAATGTTAATAGGATATTTTGGAACTGTCAACCCGACTCAAATTGCAACCCTTACCCTTTAAGACATCACCAAAATGCTTTTGCCAATTTAAAGTGCATAAGAAAGTGTGACGTTGATTCACTTTGTTCTAAACATCACCGAAACCCGTATATGAGCTTGATTGCGTTGATTGTTAACTAAGAAAAGGTAGATTCGTTCGCAAGCAAAAATGATTTGCCATTTTTACTCCATATATGAGAAGTCACCGCAACTTCTTATGCAACCATAACGTAAGCATGATTTCAATGAACCACCTTATTGAGCACTCAAGCAGCCTCTTTTTTTTTTTTTTTTGCACGTTACCATTCTCTCTATAGTGGAGAAAAGAGTCGAAGTCCCTTTGACCAAAAATTCGGTGTTTGAATGAGATAAAAATATCCGGCTAACTTATAAATAACCATACTATTTATGATAGACCAACGGAGTCCAGTTATGATAAAGGACCGGACTTTAAAATAGAGAAAAGGATCCGATAAATTGTAGAGAGACCAACACATTTTTGTACTAACCTATTACTTTTAGAGTCCAGTTTGTTTCAAGGCATGTAAAACAGTCTTTTATCACATGTCCCTATTTGTATTTGTGTAGTAGTGCATATCAAACAAAAGTCAACTCATTCACAAGTATAAAATATTGTTTGGCATTACAACATACACAAACACAAGTATATATACAGATCAACGAACAAAACGATTTCAAAACCAGAAAGACAGAAAGGTGCAGTTGGTACTACACACTTGCTGTAAATCACATTCACCGAACACTATATATAAATTACATTGTCATAGGCGGATATTTGTAGTTCCCAAACAGGGGAAAATCCATTATCACAAAATCATTTCAGATAAACATAGGTACAAAACGGGCTCATATCTGGGCTAGTACATTTTGCATCTCTACACGTGGTTTGCACTTGGCTATTAAGGGTTCAGCCTTTGGCATGGTAAGTCCAGGAGCTTCGGTCATATCAACCATCTTTTCAGTTAACCTTTCCCAATCGAAACACTGAATTAGCAACCCCAAAGTCGACCCCATCACGCGACCTGCCAAACCTTCCCCTGGACAACTTCTCCTTCCAGACCCAAATGGCATCAACTTGTACCCATCTCTTGTGCCTTCTAACCCTTCAAACCTTTCAGGAATGAATGATTCAGGGTCGGTCCACAACTTGGGGTCATGATGTATGGCCCATTGATTAATAAGTAGCGTAGTCCCACGTGGAATGTTATAACCACCAATAACACAATCTTCTGATGATGAATGAGGTACTAGTAACGGGCCTGCAGGGTATAATCGTAATGTCTCGTTTATAATACAACGAAGGTAAGGTAGGTTAACTATGTCTGACTCATCAAGGAGACGATCTTTGCCAACAACTCTATCGATTTCATTTTGTGCCTTTTGTAGAACTTGTGGGTGATTCAACAAAAGGGACATAACCCATTCCATGGTTCCAGCAGAAGTATCAGTTCCGGCTGATAATAGTACCTAATCACATCAAAATCCAAAAAATAAAATCTTATAATTGTATCCAAAAAATATATATACATCTATTGACTCAAAAGAGTACAAGTGGCAAAAGATTGATATATGAAACAGATCAAAAGTTGTTCTAAGATAAACATTTTTATTAGATCCATATAATATACAACACAACTCAAATTGATCATTTAATAAGTAGGTCCATAAATACTAAACTGATGCGTACACATTAAAAGTTCTCCATACACCATTATAATGATTTCCTTTTAGTGATGTGCGAAAATCTTGTATGTGTAGGAATCACTCCCTCAATCACTAACATAATTATGATGAGTGGAATGGATTTATGAAGTGTTTAAGTTTTGTTCTTCAAATAAGAAACTTCAAGAATCAGATCGTTTAAGAACATCTAATCAACAGGAAATCTATTTTTTAAGATTATTTTGGTATTCTAGAAAAAAAAAAAGAAGACATAATATAAGTATATAAAAAATATCCCTTTGAGAAGTTTCGTGGTAGATGACCTCTGTTGATCCAGAACGTAACTAGAGAAGTCAAAAGAGGCAGCTCATATTATGAACGAAAGCACAAGTTTTTTTCACACTACAAGTCAAAAAGCAGAGTTTACAAGTCTTGTCCCCTTTATTTATTTAAATCTAGAATAAATAACTTCCCATTATCATAAGTTTGACTTTACTACCTTATATAATTAAATAATCAATTATACTCTAAATCTATGCCATGTTTCCTCCTCAAATGTGATTTCCCACTTTGCACGGCATAAGTTTTGGACATTTCCATATTTCCAAAATATCATATCTCAAAAAGCATAATTTATTTTCGACATATGAGACTTAACACATAAGGAAAGATCTCTAAGACATATATATTAGGGTGTTTGCATTCAACGAGATTTGATCTTGACGTGGACATTTTAGGGTGTTTGAACTTATGGGGTGTGTTTGGTAAAAGTAGCTAGTAGCTAGAGCTAAAAGCTGCAGCTTATATAAAAAGTTGAAAGCTGAAGCTTATAATTATTTTTGTAAGTTTTTGCTGGAGTAGCTGGAACTTATAGATGTAAAATGACATTAAAAGACACAAAAAGATAAATCCAACATTTAAATAAAGAGTATTTATGTAAATTCTATGCTCATAAGCTCTAAAATTTTCAATAAGCTACTTCAAGTAGCTTATTATTTTAGAGCTTATATTTTCAATAAGCTTCCAATAAGCTCCTACATTTTTGTGTTTCAAACAAAGCTTGCTCATAAGCTAGTCATCCAAACACAGCCATATACTAGGTAGAGCCTCTCTTTTTAGGATGTTGACGTGGACATTTTAGGGTGTTTGTATTTAACGAGATTTGAACTTGACACCTTTTAATATTTAGTGATGAAACCACAATGGTTTACCAGTTGAACCACCCTAATGGATATTAATAATAGGGTTAAGTATCTGGAAATGTATTCAATTTGTCTCGAATATCTATTGTATGTATCATACTTACGGGGGGTGTATTTAATGCATCCAACTTTCAAAAACGGTTTATTGTATGTATTTTGATGACGTGTCATATTCTAAGGACGCCACGTGGCATCTTAAACGGATGACACATCATCAAAATACATACAATAAACCGTTTTTATAAGTTGGATGCATTAAATACACCTACCGTAAGTATGATAAATACAATAGACATTCGGGACAAGTTGAATACATTTCCAGATACTTATCCCTCAATAATATAACAAATAGGATACTTAACACACACAAACATATGTATAGACTATAGAACTTAGATTTTTTAGACAAAAATCTTAATGTTCTCACTTGAATTGAATAATTAGTTCACCCATAATGAGTGCAGTTGGTGGTTAGCTATTAAGTTATTTATCAGTATGTCTCATCTGTCATTTGCTTCTAAATTCAAATTTTTGAATTTTACTTCTCAAATATAAATATAAAAATATCTAGCGCAATATTCAAATCTGGACATAATAATCAGTAAAGAGTATAATAATTCATTTATGTTCGAGAATTTAACCTGTTAATAAACTTATAATGACTAATGTTTGAGAGATGAATTCCATTTATTTTTTTATTATAACCAACTGCACGATTTCAGCTATGCAATTTCGCAGCATGGTTTCTTTCCCTGTATATTTTAGCGAGCAAATAGTTTTTAAATTACGTTATTGTAATATATTATATAATTCGAGCCTAAAAATAAATAGCTAGATCGAGATCTTACCAGCACAAAGCTTCTGATCATTTCATCATTATAATATTTCGGATCCGATTCCTGTAACGATAACAACACTTCAATCATCGTCTTCTTCTTCTTATTATTATTGTCATCCGTCGTCCCTTTCTTTTCCCTTAATTGTTCAATCAATACTTGAAAGAACTCATCCCGTTTTTTTCGCAACGAAACTAACTTCTTCTCCAAACCATTCACTCCTAAATACTTCAAAAACGGCAAATAATCGCCAACATTCGCAGCACCCGCCAACAAAAACGTCTCATCCAAAATCTCCCTAAATCGTTTCCCTTCCTCTTCAACCGCAACGATATCGCCTCCAAAATATCGTTTCCCCGATATCATCCTCATCATTACATTCAACGTAAGTTCATAAAACGCCCCCTTCACATTAACAACGGAAGATTCCACAAGTTTACGTATAAAACGCTTTCCTTCATCGACACGTATGTCATGAAACTCATTGAGTCGATGAATCGACAAGATCTCGATAGAAGCAATGCGGCGTAAATTACGCCAGTTGTCCCCATATGGGGACCATGCAAGACTGGTGTAATTGTTACCGATAATCTTGCCGAATAACATATGAGGACGGTTGGCGAAAACGATGTCGTTTTTGGTTAGGCATTCTTCTGAAGCGGAAGGTGATGAGATGATGAGGAGGTTACGTGAGCCGAATTGGAGGTTGAGAATTGGGCCGTGTTTGGTTGCGAGTTTAGCTAAAGTTCGATAGAGTGGTGGTTTGAAAAGGTAGAGATGACCGATAATTGGAAGAGATGGGAAGATTGTGGGTGGTTGGTTGGAGGATTTACGACGGGAATGAGATGTGAAAAGATATGAAAATATGATAAGTAAGAGAGAAATGTATAGATAAAGGTTCTCCATTATTGAAGTGGTTTGGGTTTGGATTTGTGTTTGTGTTTGTGTTTGTGTGGGGGAGTTCAATTTTAGATTTATAGGTAGTCGATCGATGTCTCAATAAATTCTATTCATAATGTTTCTTTTAAAGAGCAATATTTCAAAATTAAATGTTTATTTTCTTACGATAATCAATATAAAATATAAAATAAAATATATAGGATGTATAAAAATTTTTGAGGTAAATTATGAGTATTTTTAAAAAAGGTAAGGATCTTGAAGGAATGAGGAGCATATCGATCAGTTTCGCATTATTTTTGGACAAATTTGTATGGGTTAAAATGCAGTATTAATAAAATGAAAACAAATTGAGTCTTGTTAAAAATAAAATGATGTTTATTATAAAAATGCAATAAAATAAGCATGTCCATTCTTCTTTTCTTTCGAAGCCTTCTTGTATGATCTGCCACCCTTCAAAAATATGCTTTAAAAGGCTTTAAAAACGTCCAACACTTGGGATATGCCCCCGAGTTATATATATTGTACAAAAAAAGAATAAAAAGTAAAAGAATAGATAGAAAATGAAAGAAAGGAAAATAAGTTTCATTTTTGATTTTGTGTTTTCTAGTTTGATAAGAAAGAAGACATATACATTTTAGATTACTTTTAAGAAGAATATTAGAAAGAATTCCATTTCTATCTGAATCACTCCTTAAAGTCTTTGGTCAAAAATGATTTCATAATTTTAAGAAAACAAAAAATATTTTCTGTTGATAATGCTTCTATAAATTAACAATTATTTAATTTAATGTTGCGTGGAAATTTACTAATTTAGGATGACTATTGACTAGAGTGTATATTGGGTTTCGTTTGATTATTACGTGTAGAATGGATGATGATTTTGATTTTTCCAAGTCCTTCTAGATAATTGACCTTGACATTGTTTTATTTTTATATAAAATACTATATGTTTCAACTTTGGATCAATTGGTTAATTATCGATCAATTTGGTTAATAATTAAGAGATGTTAGATTGGTTAAGTCTCCTTCCTATTTTTTGGATGAATTTAAATATGTTTTTCAATATAACCTCCAATTGGTAACAGTTAACCAACGGGTCTAGACGGGTAATTTTTTTTTCCACATCATTTCATTTTTTTCATTTTTCACTCAAATAAAAAAAAATTTGGTGAAAACCCGAGACCCATTCTACCCGGACCCATCTTTCTAAATGACCTACTTAGACTCAGACCCATATAGACTCAAACCCATCTTAACCCGTAACCCGACCTGACCCATTAATTTTGCCACTCACATAAAATACACATGGATATCATTTAATTAATGTCTATGTTACGTGTAATTAAGTGTCTAATTAATTAGCCATTTAATAGATTAATAAGTTTTTAAATTTCAAAGCTTAGCTTCAACATCAACAGGCCGGTTCCCTGATAATTCAAGGCTTCAAGTGTTATGATAATGTAGTGTCAATTTCATACCATCAAGTTATGGGATCCATATGTTTGATCATCGTCAACATATACTTTTCAGATAAAAAGAAAAAAGAGAAGTAATCTTTTATTGTAATCCAATGTAATATATGTACTATTTAATATTTATGACCTTAGAGAAGAGATTACATTATTGTATTACGGCATAAGATTAGATGGAAGATAATGTGTATTTAATGCTTACTAGCACAATACCCGCGCAAATGCAGCGGTGAAAGTGGTGATGATGGATTAAGATGCGAGTGAATGTTTTAAAATAGAAACATATTATATTCCGTCTGTCCCATTTAAAATATCCACATTACTATTTTGTGATGTCCCATTATAAGTGTTCACTTTGATATTTAACCAATCAAAAAAGACTTTAATGGGTAGATATAATATTTGATGGTTGAAAAATGTAGTTATAGTGGATAATAAGTAGTAATTAAATATAATAGATAATGAGATATGGGTATTAATGAAAGTGTAGTTAGTGAAGAGTAAATAGTAATAATTAATAGATAATGTGATAAGTGTATTAATGAAAATGTTATAAATAAATCAAGGGTAGTATAGTCTTTTCCTAGTGTTGAGTACCAAAGTAACGAATAGTGGAAGGGTGAAAATGTTTTATATGTAATGAAGATATAATCTAATCTAATACTAGATTATAACCCGTGAATTTATGGGTTACTACATAACTTTAATATAATAATTATATTATATTCAAAATATTTTGTATCTATTATTATATGTGATTTAAGCTTATCAAGTATGATGAAATTAAAGTATTCAAAATGTGTCTTTTTTAGTTAATAAATGATACCCGACATATAACACCCCTCATTCGGTATATGAATATTATACAATTTAACTTGGAAGCGTTGACTTAAAAACATAGTTTATTAATATACATCATAAAAAGTGTATAATCTTTTGCAAACTCCGATACACAATAGTTTAAAACTATTGAAATCACATTACACATATTACACAAACGGGGTATTATATAGCTCCAAACTTTAATTTATCAAAACACATCAGAGTTCACATTCGTCAAACATTCCCTGCCAAAGGCATCCACTTCCTGTCCACCCACATAAATATTCAAAACCTGCAGGAAGTAATATGAGGGATTAGCACGAAGCTAAGTGAATAGATTTATCACACACGATTCAACTTAGCTTAACCATGAGTTTACACCAATTAATCGTAAACACACATATTTCAATGAGGATCGGTGGCTCTTGGGATATCATAATACCCGGGGATTCCCCAAGAACACTTATCGTACATATCCGTATGGCCATAACGGACGAGACCGATAGCTAATGGTTATTATAATCAAATACAGGTTCTACACACAACGAATGAATCAAGACCATGTGTAATTCACACAATAACCAATTAACCAAACTAACACGTTGACCTCAATAACACTGATACACAGAGGTACACATATCACGTAGATTAACATAAGTAATTAAGACTAAACAGTCTAATAAATATATCTACATTTACTTGTTGCAACCAAACAGTTACAACTAAATCAAAAGGTGAGTTCTAAATCCACTCACCGATACCTTTGACGTCTCCACACTCAGGATTCTTATATCACGGTTGATCTGAAACAGAAAATCAAATATAAGTTAGAAATTCGTTCCATAATCATCATCATATCATATTTATCCAATCAGGTAATCCCTGAAGTCTAGGCAAACAAAAGTTCAATCAGAAATGAAATTAGAAAATCCCGAAATGACGTTTAAGAACTGAAAAATGCCATTTTGGGGCCCTAGATGACCCCGAATGGCCAAAAATTGTTTAGACTCTTAGAATAAAGCAGGGATCATTAGGCCGTTTCCGAGTGACCATGCGAATTTCAATCCAATTCGAGTTAGTGAAATTGTCACATGTCCATTACCCCGAAAAGACTTGCGCATTTTCAAAATTTGCAAAATAAAAAGTTTTAAAAAAACTCGGTTCACAGTTATCTCAACTCGCAAAGTCAATTCGGTTCGCACCGCAGTTTCAACTCGCATTGCTAATTATCTCAGTTCGCAGGCAATTCAGCTCGCTTCGCAGAACTCGGTTCGCAAAGCAAAACTCAACTCGCAGCATCTCAGTTCGCTTCGCCAGAACTCAACTCGCTTCGCAACAAGAACTCAGTTCGCAGGACGAACTGGGTTCTGCGAGTTTCGCTGTTCTTACGAGATTTTCGAACCAAAAATTCAAGAAACTCAATTCTATGGTTTCTAATAAATCTACTAACATCATATACCACTTAATAACACCAAATAGCAACATAACAAGCTTTAATTTGGTTTAATCATTCAAAACCCAATTTATAAAACCCAAATCAAACTTACTTTCTTTTCTAGATGGTGATGAAGGTAACAAGATGATGATGGTGATGTTAGTAATCAGAATCACAAGGCTTTCTTGAATTCAATTTGGTTAGGGTTTTCTTGAGTTTGAGAATTGTTAGAATGAAAATGAAGAAGATTTTGAAAACTTGAAGAAATATAGGTCGGTTCATAACCGACTCCTCTTTTAAGTGGTATAATTTTATACCCGTCCTAAATCTATTGTCTGGAACCTAAAAACCATTTGCGAGAAAATTAATTTATTTTACCGTCATCTATAATAATTAAAAACAACTAATGGTTTACTATTCACAATAAGTCCTAAAACCTATTTATTTAAGTTTCACAGTAAAACAAATAATCAGGTAATTCCTAAAACAATTAAATAGAGGAATTACCGGACCAATAAGGAGGATGTTACACGACAAGTTATAGATGTCCACAATGGTAAATTAATCATTATATATTACGTATTTTCTTTAATTATTTAAGCATATTTTGAAACTTACATTGAAATAATTGTTTTTTTTTTACTTTAATAAATGATTATTTCTATAATAAAGTTCGAATATACAATAATATTAATTGGGAATGATGAAAATGGCGATGATAGTTGGTGTTTGAGTGATAATAATATGATAGTCTATACATGATTCATTGAAGTCGGATACTATACGTATATATCAAATCTAATCTAACTATATATAAACATTTCAACCAACATCTTAAAGTTAGTCTCAACACAAGTAAATACCTATACTTCCCCTAACTTGTTTATAACATTTCCATTAATAAACACAATTGTTTGATTATAATATCTCTATTACTATACATATATACAAATTCTCTTTATTATATTACCATTGTTATAACCTATAAATAAAGTAATATTCCCTGCAAAAAAATACATACATCGGTTATTAGTTTTTCACTAGCATCATTAGTACCTTCAGTGCACTTACGAATAATTATCATTATTACTTTTAACGTCGCATTGCGCGGGTATTATACTATCAACAATTAATTATCGCATTTCTTGAATAAAAATAATATATATATATATATATATATATATATATAAAATATGAAAATGTGGGTTAGTCAAACTTGTAGCCAAATTTAACCAAATTAGAAAAGAGATAACGTCCATCGATCTGTTTATTTTGGAAGTGATTTTGTAGGCCATAAATCAAGCCAAGATAATGTATTATTTCATTTCATACGGTTCATTCACAATATATAACACTACATTCACGATTCACCAAACACATGCACCTAAAAATTAAGTCAAGAGAAGCAGAGCCTTTACGTGTTTAGTTTCGGTCGTAAATCAAGCCAAGATAATATGCATAATAATATGATAGTGATATCGCGTAAAAAGTCATATTTTTATCACCGATCTCTCTCTCATTCTAGAACAATACTTGACATTTGGACTGTAAGTCCGTATGTATTAGGATCGATAACGAGGTTATCTTTAGGTATTAAGGTGCGGAATCCCTTAATACTAAGTTTACAGATTGTAAACGGTTTGTTTCACTAGTATTAGTGAAATCGATAATCTAATATGTCTCGTATTGATTATAACAGTTGTTAATCGATCAATACCTAACCTTTAGACTATGTTGAAAGTTCTGGAAACACAAGTTCGTTCGTAATTAGCAAATGACAAAAGTTAATTAGGTTTCAAACCTAATTTGTTTAAATACTCATCTCGGTTCGCAGGTTCTGGACTCTGCGGATCGACTCGGTTCGCAACCCAACTTGACCCAGCGAATCTAGTGGACTCACTTTGCAGCCTTGCCCTGCGAACCCAACTCAGTTCGCATCGCAGGTCTTTGGTCAAACATAGTCAACATTTTTCAGCATTTAATATTTAACTCTAAATCTTTACCAACCTATATATTCATTACAATTCAAAACCAATTTACAAACTTGATTACAATAATCTCTAGTACTATTACAAGCTAGATTTGTTGTCACAATAACATGTCCCAACATGGACTCAAATAATGCACAAATCAATGAAACTTTGCGAAGAAGGTCAAAATGAAGTTGCACGAGAAAAATCAAGCAAAATGAACGAAAGACGAAGATTCCACACACGTTTGAAGATTCAAGACATCAAAACAAGATTTAGAGACAAAGTACCCATCACTAAGATCCATCTTATCCAATATGTTCGTTTTCAAAATACGAATCTAAAAGAAGAAGAATCAATAAAAACGGATGAAGAATGAAGATTCTACATACGCCGGAAGATTCAAACAATTCATATGAGACATTCAAAGATAAGAGACACTTTTCAGGGAATTCTTTTCATAAAAGTCTTTGATTTTGAAAAACTAATCCAATGCAAAAAAAATCGACGAAATCGGACGCATAACAAAGAAGATACGCTCGAATTAAGAAACAAAGCGAAAGACGGCGAACCGGGGCGGGAGCATGGCAGCCACCGCCTGTAACACCTGCCAAATTAGGACTAGTAATTAGTACCTAACTCTCTGTTAATACATATAATTAGTTGGTTTAGGTTAATTAATGTATCGAAACATATATATTGTTGAATATATACGAATATGCGATTTGATTAAATCGTACAAGTTTCAAATCGAATGCAATTCGGTTCAAATAAATACGGACGTTGGTGAACATTTTTATTAAATAAGATAACATTATTTAATAGCACTATTATACTCAAAATATTATGTTAATAATATTTCGCATCGTACAAACAAAGTCTACACGATTAAAATGTTAAACGCGCGGACAAAACGAAACAAGCTATGTTACATTGTATAACTCAAATATTAAGTATTTGATGAAATACTTCAAGAATAATATCGGGTAAATATTCGTATTTCAAAACTTATAATTAAACGTATAAAATAACTATTTAACGTTTAAACAATCAAGAAAACAAACACCGTACGGAGCGCGAATACACGGAGTTAAAAAATGGAGAGCCACACTTCGGTGGGCCCCACCCTAACCGCCCCCCTCCCCCCCCCCCCCCCCCTTTCTTTCCCTCCTCTTTCCTCCCTTCTCCTCATTCCATCACTCATCTTTCTCTTTTCTCCTCTCTTTTCTCTCAAACACACCACCTCCATCACCACTAAATCCACTAAAAACACCACGAAATGAACCCGAATCGTCGAGCTCGTTTGGAGAAAAGTGACCACCTCGCAACGATCTACGTTTCCATCTTTCCAGATTTCTCACGCGCGAAGTTGTAAGTTTCCGACAAAACCCGCAACTCCTCGATTTTTAGTGTTTTCAAGTAATAATTGATTATTTAAGCTTGAAATATCCAAATATGGGTTGGGTAAGAACATCGGACCAAATGGTCACCGAAAAACATGTTTTTGGCTCAAATTCCGGCCAACAGCTCGTTGTGTCGCAGAGGCTCCAGGCCACCTGCGACACAAGCCCTTATGTCGCTAAACCCCCACTTATGTCGCATATAGCGACACAAGTGACTATGTCGCAAACTCTTCGGATGTCGCATTTAGCGACACAAAACACTATGTCGCAAAACCTATTTCCGTCGCATATAGCGACACAACATTTTATGTCGCATAAATTGCGGATGTCGCACTTAGCGACACAAGCCCTTATGTTGCAGATATGATCTGCCACACAATTAATTTAAGTCTATTCTCTCTGGCATTTAATCCTGGTTCTTTCTATCCTTATCTATCTTAACTAATTACGTTTATATTGATTATGCTAGATTTAGTTATTGCCATGATTAGAGAGTAGTATACTTGTTGTGTTTGCTTGCGATGTAGTTAATTAATTATGAGATGATTTATAATTAAATATTAAAGATCGGTAGTATTGCTTTGATTGTCATATTGCTTGTTCTTGTTTGATTGTTGCCTTAGGATCATCATAGTAGTAAAAAATAAACGGTCCTAATTATCGTAAAGTAATATGACGGCCCCCAGTCGACTGTTACTGGATATAGTACTAGAAACAGTTCAAGGTGGAGTACAAATGTATGGAAGTCGAGTAACAACCGAAGGTAGTCATATTACGAAACGGTACAATATTACGAAGTAATATGACGGCCCCTAGTCGACTGTTATTCGATATAGTACTGGAAACACTTCAAGGTGGAGTACAAATGTACGGAAGGCGAGTAACGACCGAAGGTAGTTATATTACGGACTAATATAGAAAATGAGAAACCTAGTTTAATTAACCTTTCTAAATAGACTTTTAAACTTCAAATTAATCTATCGCCTTTCCACCAATAAACGTGATTACAACGCCTTTTTAACGACATCCAATTAAAAGGTAGTCAGTCATCTGTGTCAATATAATTTGTCAAAGGTATGAAACTATGGAACCGCAAGGCTACATGGGGGATTATCGTAGGACAAGACATGGTCAAGGTTTGAAGCGGCGGAACCACTTTAAGTGAGGAACACTGTGGATAATTAGGGGATTTATTGAGTAGTCTTAAGCAAGGGCTGGTTTAAAGTCATAAATAAACTTTTTAAATATACGAATCTGTTAGGATGACGATAAATCGTTATGTTATTCAGTTATGTCTAGTACCTTAAGATTTTGTTCCCGTTCATATGAAAGTGTTATTAAACCATAATTAAGATTTTGCTTATTATTCTAAACACTTTGTAATGTTATCATAACCTAGCTCCCGGTGTGACATGCTAATGAGATTTTAGTTAGTAGGGAATCTAGTGTTTACATACAAGTATTCAAGAATGATAATTAACTAATATCTATCAAAACAGTTTCTACAAATATCATCCCATAACTTAATTAACATAGTCTCAGCAAACACTATCTTTATCTTATCTGCTTTACGTTTGATTTGACGTAAAAAGTCACGTTTTTGCGTACATAATTCCCACCCTTTTAGCCCCAAAATGGATGAAATCATTCAATATATCAATACTTTTTCACCATAATTTATTATTAAGGCTAAAAATAAGGCATTGCTTCAAAAATCAAGTAAAATGGCTAAATAACGTACAAAACAAAGCATAAACGATACGGTCACGTTCTACGAGCACTTTTTAGCATATTACCTTGAAACTATTCCTTGATTAGTTCATTATGATGTTCAGGTAATTACGATCACGTGGATATAAAGAATGTTGAAAACGGATCAAGAATGAAGAAGTTATGGCCAACCGAAGTTCGACCAGTGCACAAGACTTACGATCCAGCACACAAGATCACGGACCAAGGGGATACCACCCCACAGGGGCTGTATACACCCCTAGAGGGCCGTATACCCCCCTTATGGGGCCGTATACCCCCTCTTTGGGGCCGTATACCCCCTGTAGGGGTGGTATACCCCCTCCACGGTGCCCGATACACCCTATTTGCTACCGAATATGCCCTATTTGCTATTGAATACGCCCTATTTGGTGTCGAATACGCCCATTTTGGTGTCGAATTTCATAGCTCGGGGGTGTATTTCAGTGTTAAATTGTGAGCGAGGGTGTTGAGTGTAAAATTGTATCTTGTAAGCCTATAAATAGAGGCTCTCACCTCCTCATTTCAAAAACTCACAATGCATCAATCCATTCACCACTTTCACACACACATACTTTCTCTCTAGTTTAGGTTAGTTAGTTAGTAGTTAGTTTCTCGTTAATATTTAACGAGACTAACGGAGGGGCTACTTTGTAATTGTAACACCCTCAAATTTAATGTTTTGCGGAAGCATAATTTGGGTGTTACTAACCAATAATCAAAGTACACGGATATATAGCAAACGACTCTATATGCGTCGTTTTAACAAAATATATTGATATTAAAAGGTTTACAACAGTTTGAACCTGTACATAGCTCGTGTTCGTAATATGAGAGATTTAAATACATAATTAGTTATACAAAAATCTAATAATGCAATGAAATCTCTGAAGTTTGCATGGAGACTCGAGCTAATATTCATCCTGATGGGCAGTCCAAATCTACTGCTGAGTACCTGTGATACATGCTAAAATGGGTCAGCTAACGTTGATGAGCTCACAGGTTTAGATATCAAATAATAGTGTGTGAACCGCAAGAATTAAATGTTGATTTGCATCCAGCAAAAGATACTGATAGTGTATACATCCATGAGCGCATAGTCTGAGCTTAACTCGGGGGTCGGGTCCCACATAGAGAATTCCGAGCGAGGTGCCTCCACGAGTGCCTAATCTACACTCGTTTTCCCAAATATTAGTACGTCTGTTGCAGAGGTTAGCGCGACTAACCCGGACGAGGTGGGTCAATCCTATATGGTACCATATTCACGCTACTTTCATATTACCAGACTATACTGACGGAGGACTTTGATTTGATTAGTTGAAAATAACTCATGTAGTATATTGAAATATGTACTCGCGTTCACGTGTTAAAAACAGAGCAATGTATCGCACCCCTAGTAAAACAGTAAAAAGAGGGGCCATGAGACTCATCTGAGCCTGAAGAGTTTATCTTAATAAACTGAGATTGATTAGCCAATAATCGAAGTCCAAAGATTTGTAACCTGAGGGTGTCCACGACACGCGATGGTTATAAACATGTGAAGGCATCTAATAAGACTACCTTGTAGTTGTTTGTCCAACTAGAATGTCCAAATGATTACAATTTGGTTGATTGTCTAAGTGTTTGAAAATGTGTACGGCCCGTTGGTGATTTGTTTGCAATAATAATCTCACATTATTCTTTTGATTTTAGAAAGGTTTTATACTTAAAAAGTATTTGTAAACTTTAAGTGACGGGGGTCCGGGGGCAGCGCCCTTGGTTAGCAGGGTCCCAAGGGTGGCAACCCCTGGCGGGGTCCAAGGGGCTGGCCCCTGGTTGGGGTTGAGATGCCAAGTCAGCTCGAAGATTTTTTAATTCTACTAAATTGCTTTGGTGAAAAACGCATCTGGACTTGAATTTGGGTGAAATCGAGTGATAAAATTTTAGGTCTCGACACTTAGTAAATTTGTGTTTTCTTGGTTCTGTTTCATGCGACATAGTGTGCGACATACGGCTTTGTGTCGCTAAGTGCGACATAGTCTGTTGTGTCGCAGATCATGTCTGCGACATAAGGGCTTGTGTCGCTAAGTGCGACATCCGCAATTTAATGCGACGTAAGGCGTTGTGTTGCTATATGCGACGGGAATGAGTTTTTGCGACATAGTGTTTTGTGTCGCTATATGCGACGTCTGTAAATTGTGCGACATAGTGGCTTATGTCGCTATATGCGACATAAGGTCTGATTTAGCGACATAAAGGCTTATGTCGCAGGTGGCCTGGAGCCTCTGCGACATAACCGATGTTTTGAAAACCGGTTGAACCGGACCGGTCCAACCGGTTCGACCAGATTTTTGCGGTTTTTCGGCCGGTTGAAACCCGATTTTGACCAAGAGTTGACCGGTCAACGAACCGGACGGTTCGGTCAAAACCGGGCGGTTCAACCGGGAACCGGACCGGTCCGACCGGTTTTTGTTTTTTTTTTTTTTTAAAGTGATTTTGGCCCGGTTTTGGGACGGTTGAACCGGACCGATGCAACCGGTTCGACCGAAAATTGAAGGATTCCGATCCGATTCAATTTTCGGTTTTCAAAACATTGGATATAACGCGCTGTTGGCCGGAAAATGAGCCGAAAAGGTGTTTTCCGGCCTCCGTTTGACCTGAGACTTTTACCCAACCCATATTTGGACATTTCAAGCTTAAATAAACAATTATAAGCTGAAAAAAATAGAAAACGAGAGGTGTCGGGATTTGTCGGAAACTTACAAAGTTAACGCCGTGAAAATCCGAAAAGATGGGGTTGTAGATCGTGACGCGGTGGTTCTTTTCTTCCAAATGGGCTTCGAGATTTAAGGTCGTTTAAGATGTTAATTTGTGCTTTTGAGTGATGGCGGTGGTGGTGGAGTTTAGAGAGAGAAAGAGAAAAGAGATGATAGAGAGAGAAAGGATAGGTGAGAATGGGGTGGGGAGGTGGTGACCTCACCCCCTTTTTGGCTGATTTTTGGGGGAAAGAGGGGGATCTCCGAAATTTTAATCCCCGCGTTTGCGCTCCGTGCGGTGTTCGTTTAAACGCTAAATAATTATTTTATACATTTAAATATATGTTTTAAAATACAAATATTTATTCAATATTTTTGTTGAAGTATTTTACCAAATACTTAATAACTTAAATCGTTTCATTTATTTGTGTGTTAAATGTCTAAGTCGCATTGACGTTTATTACACGATACGAAACCAGTCCATACCAATGATGACCTCGAAACTTCCAATTTCAACAGGCATAAGATCTATCGAAAAAGTTTCGTTGGCTAAGTTTAAAGTGCAATTAGGTATCACACTATCAGTTTCTATGAGTTTACCGTTTGCTAGTTCTACGGTGTACTTAACATCTAGAGCAACAGGGGTGATGTCAAGTAGGGGGTAAAACTCATCAGAAATAAAGCTCCTATCGGCACCAGTATCAAATAGAATAGAAGCAGTTAAGTTGTTGAGGAGGAACATACCCGTGACCACATTCGGGTCCTGGCGGGCGTCCCCAGAATTGAGTACGAAGGCTCTACCTTTGGCATTGTTGTTGTTGGCCTTGTTCTTCAGTTTCGGGCAATCATTCCTATAGTGCCTAGGGTTCCCGCATTCATAGCAGGCTCGGTGTGGTCTGGTGTTGTTGTTGGAGTTGTTGTTGTTGGCGGTGGACCTACAGTCCTTGGTGAGGTGGCCGTACCTCTTGCAGTTGTTGCAATAGGGACCGCAAGGGCCTTCATGGTGGCGGTTACACTTGGAACAGTAGGGCTTGTTCCCTGTGTAACCCCTTCTGGTGTCGGTGGTTGAGTTGTAGGCCTTGATGGTGTCGAGTTTCTTGTTTTGGGAGTTGTTGTGGTTGTCGGACCACTTTCTTTTGAGGTGGTTGGAGGAAGAAGTGGGTGGTTCTGGGTCCTCGTTCATGGCCATGAGTTCATGGGCCAATCTGATAGCACCATCAATGGTGGTCTGGTTTGAGGAGGCGACGTTCCCCCGGACAGGTTCCGGAAGACCGCGGATGTACTTTCGGATCTTTTCGGGTTCGGTGCTCACCATTGCTGGGCGAAGGATGGCAAGCTGTTGGAATCTGACGGTATATCCGTCAATGTCAGTTCCCTGCACCTTTAGATGCCAGAATTTTTCTTCCAGCTTTTGGAGTTGTTCGATGGGGCAATACTTAACAGTAAGCATTTGCTTCAGTTCCTCCCAAGGGAGTAGGTAGGCGGTATCAATACCCACAGACTGGGCATATGAATTCCACCATGATAGTGCACCATCTTCGAGGGTGCAGGTGGAGTACTTGACTCTGTCCTCTTCCGCACACTTGCTGATGTGGAAGACGGATTCCATTTTTTCGAACCATCTGATCAGTCCGATGGCTCCTTCGGTTCCCTTGAAGCTCAAGGGTTTGCAGCTCAGAAAGTCCTTGTATGAACAAGGTTTGGATTGAGGCCCGTTGGCAGCTGTGTCTTCGCTGCCCGAACTGGGTTGTCGGGTAGCCATGGCTTGGGCCACACTTTGGGCTATGAGTTGAGTGATTTCAGTTTCGCTGAAGGTGAATCGCTTCGGTGGCATTTTGCTGAGTAAGATCAAGAAAAGACAATGATATTCTTGTGTGAAATTCTGATATATCACAGGTGTATATGATGGAATATACGATACAAAGTGATAATTATATTTCATTGAAAATAACCAAGTTTGGTACATGATATGAGTTTTCAAAAGGTTACATAATATGGGGAGTACAAAAGGTACCGGGAATTGTTACATCCGGTTCGAATAGTAAGAGTCCTACATAGATAGATATAGATTACAAGATGACAGCCACACTAGTTCTAATGCAAGTTGATCCTTTCCATTAGTGTGACAATTCGATCCACGGTGACTGCGAGTCTGCTGGTTTGTCTGGCGTTATCTTCCGCCAATGCTAGTCATTGTACCAGCATCCTCGAGTATTCTTCGGCCTCTTGCAGGAGCTGCTCGCATTATTCCAACCTGAGTCGCAAGAGCTCGAATTCTACTCCCGATTCCACTACCCGGTCATGGAGTATGTTCATGTTGCTAACGGTGTTTTCGTGATCTTCATAGACTTGGTTGATGCGCTCAAGCGCTGTGAGTCTCCAGTTTTTGTTGGTCTCTTGCAATGCGACATCCATGGTGCGAAGTCATTGCTCGTGACGGTCCAGCCTAGCGGCCAAGGCCGGCAGAGTGAAGTGAGTGGGGTACGGGCCAGCTCGAGGCAATCTGGTGTTCCTCCTAGCTACCCTCGAGTTCTGTGACCCAGATTGAGAGTGTGATGAATTGGGTGGTGTGTTTGCCATTCTGAGACAAAGCGTTTAGAAAGAGTGAGGCCTATATCCATATAATACATATATAATATAGCCTAAGATGTTGAGTGAGAGCGAGGCCTATCTATGTGTATATATATATATATATATATATATATATATATATATCACATAATAGCCTAAGGTGTCTAACACAGACAAGTTTGAGTCCCGGTTTCTCTCGTGGTCAGAGTCAACTAGTGTATCATATTCAGTCATGATTCCTTTCGGATCCTACATCATATCCTTTTAATTGTACATAGTTGATCAGGCTATGTTAAATTAAACCAATACCATTTAGCCACTGAACCTAATCATACTTAATAAGGAATACTGCCTAACGGTCATAATCTAGGCCCACTAAATGCAACCTAGTTCACTATAACCTTAGACTCTGATACCAATCTGTAACACCCCCAAATTTAATGTTTTGTGGAAGCATAACTTGGGTGTTACTAACCAATAATCAAAGCACACAGATGTATAGCAAACGACTCTATATGCGTCGTTTTAACAAAATATATTGATATTAAAAGGTTTACAACAGTTTGAACCCGTACATAGCTCGTGTTCGTAATATGAGAGATTTAAATACATAATTAGTTATACAAAAATCTAATATTGCAATGAAATCTCTGAAGTTTGCATGGAGACTCGAGCTAATATTCATCCTAATGGGCAGTCCAAATCTACTGCTGAGTACCTGTGATACATGCTAAAATGGGTCAGCTAACGCTGATGAGCTCACAGGTTTAGATATCAAATAATAGTGTGTGAACCACAAGAATTAAATGTTGATTTGCATCCCGCAAAAGATACTGATAGTGTATACATCCATGAGCGCATAGTCTGAGCTTAACTCGGGGGTTGGGTCCCATATAGAGAATTCCGAGCGAGGTGCCTCCACGAGTGCCTAATCTACACTCGTTTTCCCAAATATTAGTACGTCCGTTGCAGAGGTTAGCGTGACTAACCCGGACGAGGTGGGTCAATCCTATATGGTACCATATTCACGCTACTTTCATATTACCAGACTATACTGACGGAGGACTTTGATTTGATTAGTTGAAAATGACTCATGTAGTATATTGAAATATGTACTCGCGTTCACGTGTTAAAAACAGAGCAATGTATCGCACCCCTAGTAAAACAGTAAAAAGAGGGGCCATGAGACTCATCTGAGCCTGAAGAGTTTATCTTAATAAACTGAGATTGATTAGCCAATAATCGAAGTCCAAAGACTTGTAACCTGAGGGTGTCCACGACACGCGATGGTTATAAACATGTGAAGGCATCTAATAAGACTACCTTGTAGTTGTTTGTCCAACTAGAATGTTCAAATGATTACAATTTGGTTGATTGTCTAAGTGTTTGAAAATATGTACGGCCCGTTGGTGATTTGTTTGCAATAATAATCTCACATTATTCTTTTGATTTTAGAAAGGTGTTATACTTAAAAAGTATTTGTAAACTTTAAGTGACGGGGGTCCGGGGGCAGCGCCCCTGGTTAGCAGGGTCCCAGGGGTGGCAACCTCTGGCGGGGTCCAAAGGGCTGGCCCCTGGTTGGGGTTGAGATGCCAAGTCAGCTCGGAAAATTTTTATTTCTACTAAATTGCTTTGGTGAAAAACGCATCTGGACTTGAATTTGGGTGAAATCGAGTGATAAAATTTTAGGTCTCGACACTTAGTAAATTTGTGTTTTCTTGGTTCTGTTTCATGCGACATAGCGTGCGACATACGGCTTTGTGTCGCTAAGTGCGACATAGTCTGTTGTGTCGCAGATCATGTCTGCGACATAAGGGCTTGTGTCGCTAAGTGCGACATCCGCAATTTAATGCGACGTAAGGCGTTGTGTCGCTATATGCGACGGGAATGAGTTTTTGCGACATAGTGTTTTGTGTCGCTATATGCGACGTCTGTAAATTGTGCGACATAGTGGCTTATGTCGCTATATGCGACATAAGGTCTGATTTAGCGACATAAAGGCTTATGTCGCAGGTGGCCTGAAGCCTCTGCGACATAACGCGCTGTTGGCCGGAAAATGAGCCGAAAAGGTGTTTTCCGGCCTCCGTTTGACCTGAGACTTTTACCCAACCCATATTTGGACATTTCAAGCTTAAATAAACAATTATAAGTTGAAAACAATAGAAAACGAGAGGTGTCGGGATTTGTCAGAAACTTACGAAGTTAACGCCGTGAAAATCCGAAAAGATGGGGTTGTAGATCGTGGCGGTGGTTCTTTTCTTCCAAATGGGCTTCGAGATTTAAGGTCGTTTAAGATGTTAATTTGTGATTTTGAGTGATGGTGGTGGTGGTGGAGTTTAGAGAGAAAAAGAGAAGAGAGATGATAGAGAGAGAAAGGATAGGTGAGAATGGGGTGGGGAGGTGGTGACCTCACCCCCTTTTTGGCTGATTTTTGGGGGAAAGAGGGGGATCTCCGAAATTTTAATCCCCGCGTTTGCGCTCCGTGCGGTGTTCGTTTAAACGTTAAATAATTATTTTATACGTTTAAATATATGTTTTAAAATACAAATGTTTATTCAATATTTTTGTTGAAGTATTTTACCAAATAGTTAATAACTTAAATGGTTTCATTTATTTGTGTGTTAAATGTCTAAGTCGCGTTGACGTTTATTACACGATACGAAATGTAATTGAAATATTATCAAAATAATATTTTTGGGTGTGATATCGTTATTAAATAATTTTATGTTATTTAATAAAATTGATTCACCAACGTCCGTATTTACTTGAACCGAATTACATTCGATTTGAAACTTGTACGATTTAATCAAATCGCATATTCGTATATATTCAACAATATATATATTTCGATACATTAATTAGCCTAAAACCAACTAATTACATGTATTAACAACTGATTAGGTACTAATCACTAGTCCTAATTTGACGGGTGTTACATTCTCCCCCTGTTAGGAGAATTTCATCCCGAAATTTAGCTTGATGTATCGTTTGATGTAGAGTCAGTGAATAACTGAGGATACTTGAGTCGCATTTGGTCTTCCCGTTCCCAAGTGAATTCCGGACCACGCCGTGAATTCCACCTGACCTTAACGATGGGAATACAACTTTGTTTGAGTTATTTGACCTCACGGTCTACGATTTCAGCAGGTTCTTCAACAAAATGAAGTTTGTCATCGATGCGAATCTCATCGAGTGGGATGATGAGTGTCTCGTCAGACAGGTATACTTGGAGGGGTGCTTTTGTAATATTCGAGGCTCTGCTTGTTGTAATCTTTTAGCTTATATTCAACTACGCGTTTATCACGGTTATCTCTTTCCTTATCTTTTATAATGCATGTTATTGTTATTATGCTAGATTTAGGATTCGTTGCCATGATTAGTGAGTAGTTAGCTTATGTGTTTGTTGTGATGTAGTTAGCCGCTATAATGGGGGATGATGTTAATTTAAATATATAACTGAAAACTATGTCTGTTTAACTTTTCATCTACGATTATAAACTTTTCATCAAACTATCGCCTTCCTCCAATAAACGTGGTTAAAACCCTAAAAGACAAGGAGTCGCGAACCTTGTTCCGAGGGTAATTAATTATCTGTGCTATCTATGCATGGTCTGATTTCGAAGCTTTGGAAATACCGCTAAACCAAATGTATAATACAACGTGAATAAATCAGGGATTTATTGGGTAATATTAAGTGAGGGCTGGGTTTATATAATAGATGGGTACGTTTAATACAAACTGAGTTTAAAAGGGTTCAGAGTGACCCGAATGTGCAACATGTGTGGAATACCGTAAAATTCATTCGGTTGGAAGAACGACTCTAGGTCATACCTACCACTTGCTCACCCTTAGGATTAGCATTAGGGAAAACATAGGCCCCGCAATTACAAATTTAAAACACCCACTGATAACCGTCGCCAATAGCCGGTACAATGACAAGGGTAAAATTACTGGCTGCTGGTGATGCATCAGATTGTCAATATATGATTCATTGTAGTCGGATACTATACATATTTAATAAAGACACATGAGAAATAGTAAAAACTACATAAACACTAATTAACATAGAACATAAATCTACATTAATGAAATTTTGATCATACGAAATGTTCTTACGTACTACTTTATATCAACACAATTTGGTAAGTTGCGAACATAATGTGAGTATTAAAACTTATAGACATATTTGAACATTAGTACCACCCGTGCACATACTTACAAATTATTATCATTATTACTTTTACCGTCGCATTTTGCGGGTATTATACTATGAACATTTAATTATCGCATATCTTGAATGAATAAATAATATATATAAATAATATATGAAATTGTGGGTTAGTCAAACTTGTAGCCAAATTTGATCAAATTAGAAAAGAGATAAGGTCAATCGATCCTGTTTATTTTGGAAGTGATTTTGTAGGCCATAAATCAAGCCAATATAATATACGATTTCACTCCATATGGTTCATTCATCATATATAACACTACATTCACAATTCACCAAACACAAACACTTAAAAATCAATCCAAGAGAAGCAGAGCCTTTACATATTTAGTTTCGGTCGTAAATCAAGCCAAGATAATATGCATAATAATATGACATCAATATGTAATTCATTGTAGTCGAATACTATACATATTTAATAAAGACACATGAGAAATAGTTACAACTACGTAAACACTAATCAACATATAGAAGTAAAATTACATTGATGAAATTTTGATTATACTATAACACCTCAAAATTTGAAACTTTATTTTAATAAATAAAAAAATATTATTGTGGTAAAAGTAAAATCTATTGTTTTGAATTATTATTATTTTAAGAGGCATAAAATAATAATAATTGTGAATAGTTCTAAGTTCCAGACTATAATCACGTGAAATATATTTAAAACAATTATATCTATATATAACACTCATACTTACGCATACATAGAGAAAGTTCTAGAAAGATGAAGAGAAGTAGAGAGACAAAATAAGAAAACGCAGGAACAAGGGGAGGGATACAAAAATCATTCCCAAATCACCGAATTGAATCCATACAAGTTGAAATTATCATCACTTAATCAGCTCTATCACAAGGTATGTGTTTGTTCTTGCTAATTGAACCTAGAAAGTAATTTATTTTGGGTTTTGAGTTAGGGTTGCATACAAAAACAAAATTGGAGCTAGATTATGTTTGATTATGGTTAGTTGAGCTTAGTAATGATTATAATTAACATCAATCTAGACTAAAGATGAAGACTTATAAATTGTGTTTTGAGGGTTTTGGTTGATTAAGGAGGGTTTTCAATACCAATTTAGGATTTATTCATGATGAAATTGTGTTAATTAGTTATTTATGATGATTATTAACTTGATTTCAAGTAAAAGTTAGAGTTCACGATGGTTTTGATGAATTTGATGGGTAAAACGAATTTAAGAGTGTATTATGTTTAATTAGTGTTAGTTTAGTCTACAAGATATTCTATTAACCTTAATCCAAGTTAAAAGTTAGGAATTTAAATTGAATTCATAATAAATATGATGGATTATGTTATAGCTCGTGAAGTAGACCTGATCCTCTTAATTATGTAGATTAAAAAGAGTGAATTTGGAATTTTAATGATAATCTTTTCATGAGCTAGTGATAAGTTAAATTAATTGTAGATGGAAGGAGTAGTATCATGATGATACAATGATATACTAATTCCAATTTAAGGGATAATTAGAAGATAACAAGCTTTAGAAAGTGTGTAATCTAAGTTGATGAAATAATTTTATAATAATACTAAGAATAAAAGTTTAACTTGGTTAACCTAAAGTGATGATGGGTTAAAGGCTTATAATTATTGAATAATGATAATGATAGTTCCGAAAGGATTGTGATATTGGTTGTTATCCAATTATGATAATCGTTAGATTCTAAATATGTTTTATATGATTATGCGTTATTATTTAGGTGTAAACTACAAGGAACATCATATTCGTTGTTGAATTTTCCTATCTTGCTTTAGAAACTTAAGGTGAGTGATATGTGGGTTAAATGGGTAATGATTGTATGTACAGAATTGCTTACAAGCAAGAGGTTCATACAATCAAGTGGATTATGCTTGTTTCTTGCACTTATTTCTTACATTTGTATCTTGTATTCATATCTTGCATTGAGATTCGTTGTTAGATGTTGTTGTTAGATTATGAGATAATTATATGGAACTAGGTGGATTATGTGGAATGAACAGTGTAGAGATTCAGTGGTATCTTGCTAAGTATTGTTAGTTTACGCTTATTACAATATAATTGATTTTTACGAAATAAGAGCTTAGCACTAACTGGTATCTATTAAGCTTGGTATCCATTTCAATATGATTTGGTGTCTTGCTTGCTTGTATCTATTAGACCGCGGATCCGAACGCAATACATAGAAATTTCTACATTTGCTCAGAATTTAATTGTTTAGAAAGATAAGTGGAATTTTGTATTTTGCTATGTGTTATGTGACTTGGTGTTTTATTCATTTGACTGCCTATATGATTACTAAGCTTTATGTTTACTCCTTCAGTTGTTTTATGTTGTAGGTTTATAGTCGGCTGAACCAAAAGTGTTTGATGGGTGATTTATGATGGCATGAGGATAGCATGGATTGAAGCTTGTGTATGGGTTAGTCAAGCTTCCTTTATTTTGAATCATTGTTATGATGACATATGTGTAAATCACCCAAAAGATTATGATTTAGTCTCACGTGTCATTGAAAGAGAAATTTCTAAGTTGAGATTTTTGTATTTAATTGTTGTGGATTTTAAAATGACCAATGTAAATGAATTTAGTTGTAAAGGTTATGATATGATTATGTAAAAAAAATTTAGTGCGTTTCATATACGAGGTGTTCTTACTACTTTGTATCAACACAATTTGGTAAGTTGCAAACATAATTTACGTACAGGAATTTGTTAAATCTGTTGTTTACGTACATGACACTTTAAAATTATTGTAATTAGTTTGCTAATCACATTTTAATGTTTATGTATATAATTAATGTTGATATCGTTGTTTGTGTAAAATAATTTTGAAGTATTACACTAATCACGCATATATTTGTATAGACATACTTTGAACATTAGTACCACTAGCACACTTACAAATTATTATCATTATTACTTTTACCGTCGCATTGCGCACACTTACAAATTATTATCATTATTACTTTTACCGCCGCATTGCGCGAGTATTATATTTAATAATCACATATATTGAATAAATAATAATACATATATATATATATATATATATATATATATATAATATGAAAATGTGGGTTAGTCAAACTTCTGCCAAATTTAACCAAATTAGAGAAGAGATAACGTCAGTCGATCTTGTGTTATTTTGGAACTGGTTTTGTAGGTCATAAATCAAGCCAAGATAATATATGATTTCATTCCATATGGTTCATTCACCAGGTATAACGCTACATTCGCGATTCACCAAACACAAACTAAAAAGCCTCAAAACTCAGATTTTTTTTATATAACACTGAAAACACACTACGTTAGGTCTCATACATTATTACTAAATAGTATAAACCACCACAATTCTTATACGACTCAATTACATAAGCTAAATCACAAGGTACACGCCGTAACCCACTACCCGCCGGGTAGTTACACTAGCCGTCGGGTACTATCTGTACCCACCGGGTTCTCGGTTTAGACCCAATTTCTATCACCATTAAACACTAGTACCCGCTGGGTACCAGTCCTACCCGGCGGGTAATCCACACATTCTGCAGACCTGCATTTTTAATTACCAAAACACTAGTTTTTGACGCGCATAACTTTTAACTCGTTGAAAGTTATACCACCAAATTTTGCAGGCACCTCCATTATGCCAAAATGAAACATTCTATTTTTACATTTTTCCAAATTTCCTGAAAATGGCCATTTTAGACGTGTCACTAGTTTGTGGCCATTTCGACCACTTAGTGATGACATATCAAATTATAACCCACACACATTCGCACTCTGACTTTTTATAATCCCATTCCACTCGTCGATTCAAACTTAAAGCATATGACACACGACCCATCACGTTAATATATTCTTATTTGACCATACAACTATTAAGATCCATTTGGACCCTTTTGCCCGTTTCTCATAATAACCATATTTTAACCAAACGACACCCTTTTCCCACACGTATATGACTCTTCCAACATCGTTGACTATATGTCAACTTCATATTTGACCAACCAATGACATTCGAATCTTTAATACATTTCATCATTTTTAACGGAAACAAGACCAATCATTTAACTTTATATTCTTTCAAAATCAACTCTTACATATTGACCAACATATTTAATTCGAAAACTCTTCGTTTGGGAGAATTACACAATTGATAATCAAAAAAAATAATTTAAAGAGATGGAGTATTATCTAACCACATAGCTAACTCCATATCCACACTATTTTCATGAAAGCACTAATCATCCACCTAAAAAAATGAAACAACAACGGGGTAAGCGCACCGCTTAGTGAGCATATAGGTAGTTAAACGAATAATACACATAACATATAATAGATATACATATTAACACTATATAATCTTACTCAACATCCACATAACACCAAGTAAGAAACATGCTAGTCTACCATCATAAGAAACAAGGCTCCGTTGTATAAATTCACGTCAAAATGAGTACCACGTTAAGAGACAAGGTTACATGGTACCAAATCATGTCGAAATAGATAACATGTTTAAGAAACGAGACTTCATGATCCCCAATCACGCCGAAATGGATATCATGTTAAGAAACAAGACTATGCTTGTACCATATCACATCGATATGCATACCAAGCTCAGAAAACAAGACTAGATACAAGTAATCTTCCACTAGATTGTATGATCCTCTTACTCGGAAGCAATCCGGAAACGCATACAATCATTCATATTCTTAATCATATAATCCACATATAGAAACAAGTCAAATTACAAATATATGAAACAAGGAACAAGTAATACATAAAAGAAACAAGTCATCTTCCACCCGATTGTATGATCCTCTTGCTCGGTAGCAATCTCGAAAACACACACAATCGATTCAAGCATACGAAACAAGTATAAACCAATATATATATATATATATATATATGTATATATATTCAACCAAGATACATACATACACAAACCTTGCCCGTTTAACCCCCATAATAATCACCTCAATATTTAGACGATAATTCACAATAATGGTCACGTATGCTTTCCATGTCTTTAACACCTATATAATTTATACATAACACATAACAACACTTTTAGAAACTATAAATTATCAATCTTAATCATATTCAATCCCTCCCCCATTTTTATTAAACTAGGTTAAATCTTTAATCATACTTCCTTACTACACCATTCTAGATCATATTACTTCTTTAACATACATCATAATTATTCCACTAATCATACCTCACTACTTTAATTTATGTTCCAACATCATAATCATGCTCTATTTACATCACTAATTTCATTATTAAGCTTATTAACATGATTTTAACATAATTTATAGGGATCACCATGAACACCCATCTTGAAATTCATCACATATCAACTTTACTACCTTAAATTCATGTTCTTTCATCATAATTATACTCTATTAACATCATAATTAACTTCTTTAAACTTATTTTATAATTTCATAGAAATCTAGCATGAACCCTAGAATCTTTCATCACTTTCATTATATTATATGATTACCCATAATCATGAAAACATTAACTATCATAAATTCATTAAATTTCTAACATCAATTTCGGATTAAAACCCTTAATTTCTCAAAACTCATCAAAACCTCATGAAACCATAAAACTAATTCAAGAAATCAAGAAATTCACCTTACATGTTGTTAGGAATAATCAAAGGAGGATGAATTCGAGTTGCTAAAGCTTGAATCAAAGATTTGAAACTGATTTTAGGATTTGAGAATGTTTCCTTTATTTTCCCTTCAATTTCGTGAAGTGTCTGGAGGTTTGGAGAATGAGAATTATATAAACACATAAAACTCAATACGTACTCTGTAAGTCAGTTTAGATTTTTATTCCCTTTAAACCTATTGTGTGAAACTAGAAAACCATTTGAGTATTTAATTATTTTAAATCATTTAAATAACCCTACTTTAAAATAATTATACCCTCGTGTACTAAAATAAAACCTTTATTTTTTTTTATTTTCTTTTTTGGTGGGGGTGGGGGGTATATGGTAGTCAATATATGATTCATTATAGTCAGATACTATACATATTTAATAAAGATACATGAGAATAGTTAAAACTATATAAACACTAATCAACATAGAACGTATAATTACATCGATTAAATTTTGATTATACGAGGTGTTCTTACTACTTTTTATCAACACAATTTGATAAGTTGCAAACATAATGTGAGTGTTAAAACTTATAGACATACTTTGAATTAGTTATTATTATATTTAATGTAATTAATTAGAATATAGGATTAATGCTTAAATGTTTATGTATAGGAATATGTTGAATGCATTGTTTACGTATATGATACTTTAAAATTATTATGATTATTTTGCTAATCACATTTTTAATGTTTATGTACATAACTAATGTTGATATTGTTGTTTGTGTTAAATAATTTTAAATTTATCACTAATCACGCATATATTTGTAATTGAAGTTATACTTAAAAGTAAATAACTATTTTAGCAAAGCATTTGCATTTTGACATTAGTTATGCAATACATAAGTAACTTTCTTAATTAATGAATGTAATTATTATTAAGTAACTGCCTAATTTAGCAAATTTTGAAAATGTGTATGTTACTCATTCAACCATTAATGTTATTAATCTCTAACCCTTTATTAAGCATTTCCATATGTTGACTTTATGTTATATGGGAAATCCCGTAAATGCCCTTCTATTTAATCACCTAACATGTCAACCTATTTTGGCAAGTCAACCATACAATAACTCTACAAAATCAATTACATCAAAATATTCACTACTCAATCAATTACAAAATCACTACACAAAAAAAACATAGCAAAATTAACACTATATAAACGTACTTGTACTCATGAAATATTTACCAATCTATTCATGTGCATTTGGATTTTGTTATTTGAAGTTGAAATTCATTTTCAACTATCTTTTATGTAATTTTTCACGTAATCATATGAATATGATTTATAATGCACATATCTTAGATATGCAGTATTTTTTTAATTTGTTATAGTGTTGTTCATTATATTACTTCGTATTATTATTATTTGTTTGATTTAAACCCGTATTTTATATCAATTTTTCAACTGTTCATTCACCACCTTCTTTAACGAATTTCAAATATATTCCCGCCGCATTGCGCGGGTTATCGGCTAGTTAGTATTAATTAAGTAAAGGTATTAGTCTTTTAGTAATAAACTTATGTATTTATTGGCTAATCACATTCCTAAATCTTGATCAATGGTTGTAATTAATAGTTCTTAATAAATGAAAGGTTAGAATTAGGGTATGTTTGGATGACGGGCTTCTAGGGGTTTTTGGGGGGCTTGAACTTCTATTTTTTATAAGTTTCGGCTATAAGCCTTCTTTGGCAACATAAAAAAAGTGGGGCTTCTTGAAAAAATAAGCCCCAAGAAGCCCCTAAACAAAAAGCTTTTTGAAGTGACTTGTGAAAAGAAGCTCAAGCCCCAACCACAACCTCCAGCCCGTTGTTAGCAAACACACTCTTACTCTAATTGAAATTTGATTACACAGTTAAGCTTCTCTTTTGAAAAATTAGAGAGATTTATATTTATTATTATTATTATTATTTGGGTTTTGCACTTTTGCTAATGATGTCAAATAGGGAGTTGATAAATACAACAAATAAAATTGTTTCATACACCAACTGTACAATAGTTATTGCATATAGTACAAGTACTTAAAGTACAGTTTTGGTGTATGAATAACTTTTATTTGTTGTATTTATCACCTCCCAATCAAATAGGTGTCATAACTCAATAACTCATAAGTATGATTAAAACTTTCCATTAATAATCTTTAATCTCACTTAATAAATGTTTTTTACTCCTTAGAAGATTGGATTCAGTGTATTAAATGCAAAGTTTAATTTTTTTTAGATATAATTGTGAATAAAACCAATTGAACATTGCCCAAAAGATACCACCACAACACACGCTCAGTTCACATATGTAACATATAGGTCAGGGGTTTGATTTATGAACATATGAATGAAATTATGCATAGCTTGTTTTAAAAAAGTTCTTAACATATGCTACTTAATAACTCCTTAGCAGAAAACAGAGGATTCATTGGCGTGGAATCTGCGATTCTGATTACGTTTCTTAAGCATGTCATCGCATGTCTAAGTCACTTTCTAGAAGAACCAACAATTTATCTTACAATAATGGTTCTAAAGATGTTGTCATGTGCTAACTAATCATTCATTATTTCATTAATCAATAACGGAACGAAGAAATGACTAAATTTATAAAATAAATAAAATATTACTTTCCCATCCTAAAATTATTGTCACCTTAAAAAAAATACGTAATTTGATCAAAATATAATAAAAATTGTTTCTTTTTTCTTATTTTTTGCAGAATAACAGTTTTACTATTAATCAATTAATAATTATTTTCTTAAAAGTGAGTATTAATAATTTCAATTAAGGGTATTATGTTAATCACGATCAAACTCCACTATCTATTTTTGAAGATACACATATTAAACTAAGTTTTTAGACTGTTAATTTGTCATGATATGTAGGTTACTTAAGCTATATATCACTCAGATTAGTGTAATTAACTTCTGAATTTAAATGAGGTACTTAACTTATAAATATTACAACCTAAAAAAGTTTCATTTAAATATGAAGACAGTTCAATAATTAAATTGAACAAATTAATAGTTGAGTAACATACTTAAATATTTTGCAAAGTAGAGTAACATATTTATCTATTAACTTTGTATAATAAATTGTAACAGTATTTATCCCCTGGAATTGTAGGAAAGGAAAAAGAGATCCGTCTTCGCTTTTTTCAAGGGTTAAGTGCCTAGAAATGCATATAATAATGCGTGAATCTTCATTGTGTGCACGTAACTAAATTGGTCTCCATTGTATGTACGAAACTATTTATTGATCTTCATTGTGTGTATATTTGTTACGTGTTCTCAGTTATACGGTGACACTTGGCATCTGTACATGTTGTCAACTCACAAATATACACAAAATGGAGATCAATAAGTAATTGTGTACATACAATGGAGATCAATTTAGTTACGTGCACACAATAAATATTCACACATAGTTATATGCATTTCTAAGCACTTAACTCTTTCTTTAACTCTTGTTGCTGCATAATATAATGTCAATAACTAGGTTGTTTAACCCGCGCTTCGCTGCGGGGCAAAAAGTATCGAAATCGAGTTATACTATTTGTTAGAGATGTTGGACAAATCAAATTTAAAGTGTAAATAGAAATTAAAATGTACAGAACAAAGTAATACAAATTAATTTAAAAATTACCAAATAAATTAACAAATCAAATGCGAAGTTACAAAATTCATAAGGGTACAAGCTATAAATTGGGAACATACTCTCATTTTTTGTCTAAAAATGAGTAACATACTCATTTCATTATAATTGTTGGATACAAACTCTTTTTTTTTTCCAATGTAAGTAACCTGGATCGTTATATTTGCATTTGTTATTATGTGACGCTGACTTGTTTACTTGTTTGATTACATGACATTCTACGTTGGATACAATTACATATATATACATATTTTAGAACACTAATTTAAGGTGCCTCAAATATGTTCATTACAGAACACTAATTTAAGTTGTCTCAAATATGTTCATTATATATATAGGGAATGCAGGGGGTGTTATGTAAATTCTTTTAGAATATAGGGAGCCAATATAAAGATTAATATATACCCTTATCATATTGGGGTCTGAAGTAAAGTATTCAGTAATTCAGGGGGCGTTATGTGAATTTCGTTTAGAATATAGGAGTTTCTTTTAAAAAGATTAAAATAAGGGTGGAAAAATAATAGAATCGATGGAGCTCGAACCGTTGACCTTCAGCTTAAAAAGCACACGACTATCCACTTATCCAACCAACCACCTTTGTTGAAAGCCTACATTTATTTCTTTTATATTGTCAAACACGTGCATAAAATGAAAGATGGAGTTACTATTCATCTCACCCACAATTGTTATTAACGGGGAGTATATGCCCGCACGTTGCGTCAGGTAGAAAGTTACATATATATATTTATCCTTTTTAATTATGTCATACTCGATATTATTGTTTGTATTTTTTAACATTTTTTGGTTATGGCAATTAGCTATAATAACATAATAAATATTTGCTTAAAATATAGTATTGAAATTGAAAAATTCGTAGATCAATCTACTATTTAACAAATTAAAATTAATATGGAGTTAATGGCAATATAGTTATAATATAGATATATATACAAATATACAATAATAACAACTAAAAAATATTTAAAAGGAAAAAAAATAAAAACAGACATGCCACATATTTGAACATGGGTAGACTTCAGGGACACGTGAGGTACAAACAACCAAGTTATTTCTTATACTAAATATATATATATTAGTATTATGCTTAATAAGACAAAAGTATAGAAACTTCTTTTACTGTTCATAAGGCATTCATTGGTTGATTATATATAAAAATGATAATGATAATGCGTCACCTTTTATCTTAAAGTCGTCTCAAAATGTATTAAATACGTTCAACTCTTAAAAGTTATCTTACTCCATATGTTTTATATTTCCTTTTTGCTACCCAGTTGGCTTTTAATTCTTAAGAGAAAACAAGTATAAAGCTTTCTATTAAGTCGTCTATAATGATAATAATAATAATAATAATAATAATAATAATAAATGTCTTGGGATTTCTTGTTATCAATATCCCAATAGTAAGAGCATACCCAACGGTTTCATTCTGTTATTGTCGGATGAAACCGACGAACCCGCAACGATAGTACGAAGCTGTCGGTTCAATCCGTGGTTTTGGCCGTCGGATTACCGACGCTCCATCAGGGTCTTTTTTTTTTGCTTTTTTTTATGTGTTTGTATAAAGTAAGGTAAAATGGTAAATGTGGAACTCAAAAGTTTAAGTGACGGTATCACTGATGGCAAAGGCTCATCAGTTTTGGATAAAACTGATGTGGTGAATCGATTTTAGTCAGTTTTAGTCTACCAATTACCATCGGGAATGGTCTAATAATAATAACTTTGATACAGGAGTCAATTTTGCCTCCCGCACTTGATTTAGTGATTAGAGGCAAAATTCATTTAAACTTTTAATTATTAAATAGTCATTATGTCATCTAAATTAGTTTGAAGAAAGCAGTAAACTAACTAACACTGAGTAACAAATATGAAAATGATTTATTAACCAAGATAGTACCTACTAAGAAATAAAAAATACTCCGTAGTATTAATTGTCAATATATAAAAATTCGATCTTATCTTATAACTATTAAGCAAATGTTTACAACTTAAGTCTATTGTTATGTGAGAAGCTCACTAATTAAATGTTTGTAAGTTAATCAAGTCTTATAGGTAAAGTGATGTAATAAAATAAGTGTTAGAAAATATAAAATATATATGTTTTCTTTTGTTGTGGATTATGTAGGAAAAAGAAAAGACAGACCATTGACAAAATGACCCCCTGTCAACAAGCATGAAACGGGAAACTGAGTAGCAATTTCCAGAACATATGACGTTGGTCGTGACGTAAGTGGATGGAAGCATCTTAAGTACACTATATGCAATAATGTAACTATCCACATATTTATATTTATTTTGTACCAAAATAGATGTTAATTAGCGACTTTCAGCTAATGGAATTTGGTACAATGATGTATGTTCGACGAGTTGACTACATATAGGGAAAATGATTCGTGATGTTAGCACTATATATGTAAGCTTAAGCGATGCTAATGTAAAGGAAGAGTCATTTATGTGAATGTGAAAAAGTTGGTGCTAAAATTGTAAATTATTTTTCTACCGTGAAGCCTAAGGCTTCTCCCAACGGAAGCCGTCGTTTACTCGTCACTTGCAACCGACGGTGGTCACTTAAGTGACGGGGATGGCACCATTTAGTCACTTGTTCGTCGGTTGCCTCCTAGTCACAATTCCGACGTGAGGTTTGATGTTTTTAATTTTTTATGTGTATAATATTAAAGGTAATTGGTAAATGCGGGACCCAAAAATTAAAGTGACGGAGCATGGATGGGAGTGATCAGTCAGTTTCAGTCAGTTTTCAAAAAAGTTGATGTGGCTTAGTCGGTTTCAGTCAATTTTTTTCAGGGGTGGGAGTGGTCTAATAACATCACGGTACGTCGGTGGTCGTCGGTGGCCGACGAAGTGTCATTTATTAGGCTTCGTTAGCATTCATCATAAATCACATATCAATAAGGAAGAGTCATTTATTAGGCTTCGTTAGCATTCATCATTAATAAGACTCCTCACTATGGTACGTCGGTGGCCACCGTTGGTTTTGGGGACGGAACCGATGCCATAGGCACCATGCGTTGGTTTCGGTCCGTCTCTTGATCTCGCCGTTTTGGCGAAGGAAAAAGGGGCCGCGTCACTTGTTTCTTCGTAAGTAATGGCTACACACAATATATATATATATATATATATATATATATATATATATATATATATAAAATATTGTATCCGTTGGAAGGAGCGTGCAAGGGATAAAAAAACTAACTTTTCAAACTCATTTTTTAAACACTATATATGTACATCTCTTTAAACCCAAATTCCATCCACATTTTACACTTTCAACTTCACAATATATACAATGTTTACATATCTCCATACACAACATTCATACACACATAAAACCAAATTCAACTTCACAAATATGAGGCGAAATCAAATAATCGAAAACGATATGTGGAACAATTTATTAAACAATCCCATTCTGATGCCGACCCGTAATCCAACTTCACTAACGGCCACGTCTTCCCCTCAATCGAGCAACTCGTCACAAAGTCAACCGCCCGAGTTTTCACCATATGCAACACCGTCAACACCGTATCCACCCTGTGGCGTCGGTTATCAAAATTATCATGGGTTTTCGCCATACGTTTCATTCGAACAAACTCCACCACTATTTAGAAACCGACAATAATGCTCGAGGAGGTACGAAAAATCATTGTTGATAATTACGAGTCGAATTACAAAACGATTTTTGGAACCGAACTGGGTTCGTGTTCGGTTCAAGTCAACGATTGACAAAGACCAACACGAAAATGAAGACGAAGGTTCGGACGATTTGGAGTAGACGACTAGTTGTATTTTTTATTTTTAGTAAATGTATTTTTTTAAGGAATTGTAGCGTTTTTTTTAGGAAATGCAACATTCTATTCTATTTTTATTTAATGTAATATTTTTATGTTAATGAAAGTGTTTTTATTTAATTTTGTGTTTTAAATAAATAAATAAAGTAGTGTGTGAGGTCCAGAAAATACAGAAGTGATGTTAACTTGTTAAGTGATGTTCATTATAGGCAGTGAAGCGTCAATTTGTGTATGTTTTGAAAAAAACTGATGTGAAGCTGATGTGACACTAACTGATGCGTCAGTTTGTATCACCTGTTAGAAGGAGTTTAATAATTTTAATCTAGTATTGTTACTTTTTAGTAGAATAATTATACTTTTTTCATTAAATATGTATGTTTAGTGTTTGACTTAGTCAAGTAATTATCTAGTTATAAATGTAGTGACCTAATTGTAGCATTTAGTGGAAGTAGTGCTTTACTTGTTTGCTATATGTACTCTCAAAGTCTCAAATCGCTGGTCAAATTAACATGAAAGATAAAAATGTTTGGTTTATGGAGATTGGTCATCTTACATGGGCCATACTTCAAATCAAATTTAGTTATTAACCCAATGGTCCCAATATAAGACCAAACTGGTAGCCCAATAGAAGTGGGCTTCCCAATTGATTGTTCTCGTCATACTCCGTATATAATAAGTCGGCTATGAGTGCTCCGTAACATTATATTTATAAATTCATTGTTTAAGTTGGGTGTTTCGTAAGTTCTAGTTTCTTGTTGGCAATTTTATCCTTTTTACTACTGTCTTTCAGATAATAAAAAAGAAGAGGAAGATTACACGTAGAACAAAAGATTATATTCCGTAGTAAGTACTTTCCCCGTTCTAAAAATAAGTTTCTCATTTTGACTTTTAAAGGGTTTTTTTTTTTCAACTTTGACTTTGAATATATTTGTTTGTGTTATATAATACTTAATGAAAATTATACCAATGAAAATACATTTGAAACTCAAGTCATTCATATATTTTGCATCAAGTATTATTTAACACAATCAATAATATTTAAGGTCAAAGTTGAAAAATAATGACGTTTAAAAGTCAAAATGAGACACTTATTTTGGGACGGAGAAAGTATGACTTAATATAATTTAAAATAGATAAACATGACAACAATCAACAATGAACGAGATAGGCAAATCAAGCTTTCATACAATGCTGGCTTATTTTGAACAAATATCTAGGTACACAACTGATTCACAGTTCGGTGATTATCTTTTTCATTAGTGCACGAGGTCGGCACCTAGCTTCCAAGGGTTTAGCCTTGGGCATGCTAAGTCCAGCGCCTTCCGTCATATCAACCATGTCTTCACTAATCCTTTCCCAATCAAAACATTGAATAAGTAACCTCAAAATCAACCCAAGCATACGTAACGCCAGACCTTCTCCTGGACAACTTCTTCTCCCAGACCCAAATGGCATTAATTTAAACCCGTCTCGCGTTCCTCGCAAGTTTTCAAACCTATATGGATTAAAACTTTCAGGATCTTTCCACAACTTCGGGTCATGATGAATGGCCCATTGATTGACAAGAAACATTGTTCCTTTTGGGATATGATAGCCGTCGACCATGCAATTCTCTGATGACTCGTGGGGGACTAATAGAGGACCTGCAGGGTATAATCGTAATGTCTCGTTTAAAATACAACATATGTAAGTCAATTCTGTGATGTCCGATTCGTCAATAAGGCGATCTTTTCCCACATGAATGTCAATCTCATTTTGTGCCCTTTTTAGAACCTGTGGGTTGTTTAGCAGTAAAGACAAGGCCCATTCCATGGTTCCGGCCGAAGTTTCAATGCCACCTGATCAAGCATTATGTGGTTAATGGTTGAGTGCAGTTGGTGAATGTGATTGTGGGCGGATCGTTACTCTCCGATTGACGAGGATAACCCTTGAGCGCAATCGAAATTCCGATCAAGGGTGGTAAGATCGCCGATGAGTTATATATTGAATAGTGGTGTTATGTTCTCTGAATGTGAAAAAATCATGCCTGCAGTTGTGTGCCAAGGCTTGTATTTATAGTTTGGTTTTGAAGATAACTGTCGCGATATATACGTGGATATGCTACGTGGGTTGAACACCACGTAGCACTTATTTCGGTCACATGGTAGAAATGATCAACCTTGAACTCTGGGAAAAGGCCTTACATGGCATGGAGATGAGGCGGTAGTTGTTGGCGACATCTACGCCGAGGCTCTTGTGTGTATGGAAGAGGCTAAAGATGGAGATTAATATTGTTGTTTGTGGGATCTATCTGTGAAGATGAGTTACGAAAGGAGCAGATAGTGGGTCTGTACAGATGTACATCATTAAGTCCCCCAGTTCATCTGGGTAATTAAGAGGTAATGTCCAGATGAACTTTAATTTGAAATTTGCATTGGTAAAGGTGCCTCTTGATGTGACGGTAACTAATTATGACATGACTGCGCAACTTGCCTCGCACAGTTGTTACGGCGGTAATTAATGCTATGCCAGTGCGAGTAAAAGGCGCGTGAGTGTCTTTTCAGTGACCCAATCTCGACATGTGTACGGTGTAGACCAAGCGGTGTGTTGTATATATATAGGGGTTTACCTCCGCTTCCATTTACACTTCGCATTCTTATTTTCACTCTCTTTTCCTCTCATCTTTTTCGTCGGAATCGCCATCGGAAACAATATCTGTGTCAAGTTGACCGGAGATCTTCATCGGAATCATCATCTGTGCCCATTTGACTGGAGATCTTCATCAGAATCATCATCTTTTCACCAGAATCTTCAACACATTCTCAGAGGATACACTAATTAGGTTTGTTATCTGTCCCGAACTATTTAAATTTTTGAATTTTGTTTAGTTCCTGTCAGAAAATTGATTTTTGTTCGTCCGAGAAGATATGGCGGCTATAGTAGATGATACCGACAGGGATACGACCACAGAGGTATCTGGGCAGAAGGGCCCCTTTGTTCACGAGGAATTTTGTAGGATGAAAGAGAGGGATAATATGGACTTCGCTGCCAAATATAGATCCATTCTGAGGTACAAACCTCACATGGCAGATCACAATGAGACTGCAGATAATGCTCCAGAGGGTATGGTGGCCGTGTACACCAAGTACTACGAAGTTAGCAATTTTAGGCTTCCCCCAACTCCCTTTCTAATATATGTGCTCAGGCACTATGAGATCGGTTTTTCCCAGCTCCATCCTTTTGGGCTCCAGAAGATATGTACATTTGAGATGTACTGCCGGGCATGTGGAAAGGAGCCTAGCTTGGACTTGTTTCATTATCATTTCACCATGAGCCCCTCTTCTGGGAGCTGGTTTACTCTGGGGATTAGGGCGGGCTCTGGCTTCACAGGTATGAAGAAGACCTCATTGAAGGATTGGAGGGATAGATTCTTCTTTGTCGATAAAGCTGCTTCTTTTAAACAGCATGACTGGGATGTGTTGCGATGGGTTGATTCTGCCAAGTGGGCATCTGAGAAGGGTTCGGAGAAGAATGTGTTACCGGATATCTATCAGGGAGATGAGTTTATTGATGGTTGTGACAAAGCTTGTGTACATATGCGTCCCTACCCTGAAGCCGTTTTATATGCTACGGGGCTGAGCCAGTGGTGGCCTCATAAGAACCGTGTTCCTGTATTAGCCAAAGATGATAAGGGTAAGGGGTAGGGACAGAGTGATTTTAATGACTTTGTAAGTGATGCTCGTAACTAGACTGTTCTTTGTTGACTTTTTCTTTTGCTTGCAGTGATGGACTTTCCGGAACTATTCGCCAAGAAGCCGCTTGAAGGTGTTCATATTGGCCATGCTGCGCCGAGCAAAGATGCTGAGGGCAAGGACTCGCCCTCGAAGTCTGGAGATGGCTTACCTGAAAGTTATGTGAAAATTCAATCATTGGGCGAGACCGTGCCGAAGAAAAAGGTTGTTGGTCAAGGTGTGGAGAAGAAGAAGAGAAAGAGGGTCACTAGGAAGAGTAGAACAGTTGATATCGTCGAGCTGGATGGTGAGCTTTTGGCATTTTATATTTTTTATTGTTTACTGTCGAGGTTCTAAGATTGTGTTGATTGCAGATAGCGAAGAGGAGGAAGAGGTTCATATTATTTCTGGGAAGAGGGCTAGGGCTAAGGTTTCAGAGCCAGAGGGGCAGGATAGTGTTAACCAAGTGGGTGACGACAATGTTGAAGGGGGTGGTGAGGGAGCTGGTGCTAGTCGCTTCAGGGTAGATGGTGCTACTTGGTCTGGGGACGGTTCCAACACGCTTGGCCCTATCCACTCGGTGGTTTTAAATATCTGAGAGCGCAGGGTGAGGGGTCTAGCCAGGCTGAAATGTTCGTGCCCTCGTGGAATGTAAGGGTTGACAGTATTGCTCGGGATCTACCGTCGGTGAAAGATTTTTATGTTAATGCTGTACCTCCTTCTGTGAGGGAGAAATTAGACAAGATACCGACGGGGGAGATCATCTGCGGGGCATGGAAATCAACGTATGACTAATTCATGTATCGTACCGACACGCTGCTGAGGATGGAGCAACTGTTACAAATAAACAAGGAATTTGCGAAGGTAGTTGAGGGTCAGAGGGCCAGGATTAAGTTGTTGGAAAATGGAGATGTGTTGGTAGAAGCGGAGAAGAAGAAGGTGAGTCAGCTGACCGAGGAGCTTAGGGTGGTCAGAGAAGAGGTCAAAGATATTCGTGAGGCGAGGGATAGTGATTCGGTGAAGATCGTGGAACTTGAGAAGAGGGTTACCGAGGAAGAAGGTATGAAGAGGGAGGCTGAGGTGCGTTTAATAGAAATCGAAGGTGCTCTGCAGACTGCCTGTGCTGAGAGGAATGATGCGGTGATGGCGAAGCGTACCTTGCAGGCTGGTATTGAGGTGATTACCATGAAGGCTCTAAGGTGTCCGGGGATTAAGACTCCATTTTTCAACTTCGCGAAGGCCCTCAAGGATCAATCTGAGCACGAGGTGTCCGAAATTGCCCAATGTGTGATTAGTGATCTGCCCCAGAGCTATCCAGGTTCCTTGATCCAGAGGCCTCTGAGAGATTAATCGTTGCTCGGGAAGAACTTAAGAATGCCTCGTCTCCCTATATTCAGAAGATTGCTAACAGTTTAGATTTAAGTGTTGAACAGTTGTTGGAATTGGAGCCCTGAGTGGCGTTTGTCTGTAAAACAATTATGATGTTGTGTACTTATTTTTTGGGCAGTGACTTGTATCCTGCCATGAACAATTTGTATTTTTAATACCTCTATGCTGATCTGAATTTGTATGATGTGCTTTGAGATTTGCCATATAGTCTTAATTTGTTTGTGGAGTGGTCCGGACGTAGCAAATTCTTAATTATTTGCTTTGTATGATGCAGCAGATAGCGACTTACTAGTCGCGTAAATGCTATACTGTTATTGTTCTGACCCGACCAACTATAGGGTCGGGCATCTGTCTGGGGAAATGTTAGGGCACACTTCCCTTTGTGATGAGGTATTGTACCAAGTGAAAGAAAAACTTGATTGTTTTGCCATGAAATATAAAGAGATATATTAGCATAGGATATGTAGCAGAGGTGACGTTTTATTCAATGCATAAAATGTGTGGACTGACCATGCGAAGGAGGGGTAGTGCCCTCTTCTAGATCTGTTGTCCTGTACACAGAACATAAAAACGTAATTACATAGTTTTAAATACACCTCTGTTTAGATGTAGCATCTTTTAAGGTTGGTGATGTGTCACGTTCGTGGGAGAGGCTTTCCATCTGCTTCTGACAGGGAATAAGTTCCTTCTCCAAGGCATTCTTTGATCAGATAAGGGTCTTCCCAATTCGGCCCTAGCTTTCCTGTATCCTGTGCTTTGCTTGCTTCGTTCTTTCTCCAGACAAATTCCCCTTGTTTAAAAAATAAGGGTTTGACGCGTTTGTTGTTGTAGTTTGCGAGTCTGTGTTTGTCTTCTGCAACTCTAATCGATGCCGCTATCCGTCGCTCTTCGAGCAAGTTTAGGTTGGTTCTGATCTCGTCATCGTTGTTTGAGCTTTCGATTGTTTGAACCCTCTGTGTTGGTATGCATATCTCTGCTGGGATTACTGCCTCGGTGTCGTATACAAGGCTAAATGGGGTCTCCTTTGTACTGCCTTTAGGTGTAGTCCTGTGTGCCCAGAGTACATTTGGGAGTTCGTCTACCCATCCCGTTCTGCTCATACCAAATCTTGCCTTTATCCCCATTACGATATCACGGTTTGTTACCTCAACCTGACCGTTCGATTATGGATGTGCCACTGATGTGAAAACTTGCTTTATGTTCAACTCTTGGCACCTTGACCTGAAAGGGTCTGCCTCGAATTTCTTTCCGTTGTCACTCACAATTTCGTGTGGAATGCCAAATCTGCAAACAATGTCTTCCCAAACAAAGTTCCTTACCCTCTTCCTAGAGATAGTTGCGAGTGCTTTGCTTCTACCCATTTTGTGAAATAATCGACAGCAACTATGAGGAATTTAACATTCCCTAGTCCGGGTGGGAAGGGGCCTACGATATCAGTGCCCCATTTGTAAAATGGCCACGCAGAATTTACTGGGATTAGGTCGTGTCTTGGTGATCTAGGCACAGGGGCGTGCATTTGGCAAGGCTCACATTTTCTAGTCACCTCCAAAGTGTCTTTGTGCATTGTGGGAATAACCCTGCCGCATTATCTTTCCGACGATTGTTCTCGGTCCTGAATGCAGTCCGCATGATCCTTCATGGACCTCTCTGATTACCAGCGTTGCTTCGCTCGGACCGAGACATCTGAGGTTTGGTCCGGTGAAAGACTTTCTGTACAGATAACCTCTGATTATTTTGTACATGGGTGAATTCATCCTCACCTTCTTCGCCTCGATGGTGTCTGCTGGTAGTTCCCCTGTGAGCAGATACTTGTAGATTGGTGTCATCCAGTTTTGCTCCAGCTCCTGGACAGAGGATGTCTCGGTATCTGCATGGATCGACTTTTGCTTCAGCACTTCTACGAGTACCTCTTTGGTCAGATGGCCAAATGTAAGCGAAGCGAGTTTGCTGAGGGCATTGGCCTTTTTGTTTTGACCTCTGGGCACTTGTGTAATAGTGAACTTCTCAAAGTCTGGGATCAGGCTCTGTACCAAGTCCAGGTACTTCTTCATTGAACTATCTTTCGCTTCGAAATTACCTTTGAGCTGATTAGCGACTAATTGAGAGTCAACATGTTCATGCAATGATCTGATGTTCGTCTGTTTGGCAATTCGGATCCCTGCCAAGGAAATCGAATTTCAGAGCGTATGTAAATTCCTCACCGTCTAGGTTCATGAGGATAAGGCCTACCCCGGAGCCCTCAGATCCCGATGCACCGTCTGTGTAGAGTTCCCATGATTCCTTATCCATGGGATCCGGAAGTTTGTCGAAGCTACTTCCCTCTGTGCTGGCGGGTATTTCTGCTAAGAAGTCCGCTATTATCTGACCTTTTACCGCGCTTCTTGGGCAGAACCGTATCTCGTGTTCGCCGAGCTCTATTGCCCATTTCGCCAATCTGCCAGAATTTTCGGGCTTTGAAAGTATCTGCTTATTTATTTGGTCTGTTAGGACGATGATTGGGTGTGCCTGGAAGTATCTCCGTAGTCGTCTGGCCGAGTGTACCAATGCAAGAATTTTCTTTTCAATGGGTGGGTAGTTTATCTCACTGCCCTGAAGTGCTTTACTAACAAAGTATACGGGCATCTGTATCTTGTCCCGTTCCGCTATCAGCACAGAGCTTACTGCCTCTTTGGAAGAAGCCATGTATAGCGTCAGTGTTTCTCCTTGCTTTGGTGCCGTCAGTGTTGGCAATTCCTTGAGTAGGTCCTTCATATCTTGAAAGGCCTTTTCTGCCTCCTCAGTCCAGAGGAAGTTCTTTTTTCCGAGTGAACTCTTTAGCGTGGAGAAGAATGGTAGTTGTCTCACTGCCCTGAAGTGCTTTACTAACAAAGTATACGGGCATCTGTATCTTGTCCCGTTCCGCTATCAGCACAGAGCTTACTGCCTCTTTGGAAGAAGCCATGTATAGCGTCAGTGTTTCTCCTTGCTTTGGTGCCGTCAGTGTTGGCAATTCCTTGAGTAGGTCCTTCATATCTTGAAAGGCCTTTTCTGCCTCCTCAGTCCAGAGGAAGTTCTTTTTTCCGAGTGAACTCTTTAGCGTGGAGAAGAATGGTAGTTGTCTCTCTGCTGCTCTTGACAAGAAACGGTAAGAGCGGCTAGCTTTCCTAGTTAAGCTCTGAACCTCTTTCTTTGTTTTGGGTGACTGCATTGAAGCGATTGCCTCGATCTTTTTAGGGTTCGCCTTAATTCTTCTTGGTGTAATTAGGTGGCCCAGGAATTTTCCTTCTTCTACGCCAAAGGTGCATTTAGCAGGATTCAACTTCATGTTAATGCTTCGCAATGTGCAGAAGGTTTCTGCTATGTCTTCTAACATTCCGAGCTTTGTGTCGCTCTTGACGACAATGTCGTCAACGTATGCCTCTACATTTCTGCCAATCTATTGTTTGAATGCAGAATCTATAACCCTCTGGTATGTGGCTCCCGCATTCTTTAGCCCGAAAGGCATTTTTGTATAGCATAAGATACCTTGATCGGTGTGGAAGGCAGTTTTTTCTTCATCTCCGGTGGCCATAAGTATCTGATGGTACCCCTTATATGCGTCTAAAAAGCATTTCAGACGGAATCCGGACAATGATTCTACCTTCCAATCTATCTTTGGGCGAGGGTAGTTGTCTTTGGGACAAAACTTATTTAAATCAGTGAAGTCTACACAGAGCCTCAGAGTTACGTTTGATTTTTTTAAGATCACTGGGTTCGCTACCCAAGTTTGGTAACGCACCTCTCTCAATATGTTTGCACCGACCAACTTTGCTACTTCTTCTTTGAAGAATCGGTTTCTATCGGGAGTGATGCCTCTTTTCTTTTGTCGTATCGGTGTTATGTAGGATGCCACGTTCAAACGATGCTCGGTGATGGACCTTGGCACCACCGTCATCTCAGAGGGTTGAAAGGCAAAGACGTCTTTGTTTTCTTGTAGGAGCCTTTTCAGCGCTATCTTGGTTGCCAAAGGGAGAGAAGCGCCAATGACCACTAATTGATCTGGGAAGTGTGCATCCAATATGACTTTTTCTTCCAGTGGTTGCTATGGGTGTGATGTGTCCGGCTCAGAGGAGTGACATGCCTCTGCAACTACTGTAGTAAAGTTGTAGTGGCCCTTAAGTGTTGCAATCCCCTCCTGTGTGGGGAACTTTATCATATTGTGGACAGTGGACACTATTGCGCCGAAGGACTGCATGGCTTGTCTTCCCATAATTATGTGCCGAAGGACTGCATGGCTTGTCTTCCCAGAATTATGTTGTATCTAGATGTTGAACGGATGATTAAAAACGTGAGATTGACTGTTCAGATGGTTGGGTATTCACCGAGAGACACTTCTAAGCATAATTTCCAAGGGGCCAACTAGTCTCTCCAGAGAACCCGACTAGTGGGGAGAAGTGTTCGCGTTTTTCCTTTCGTACGCCTTCGAGGAGTTTGTTGAAACAGTGTTCGTACATTATGTCCACACCACTTCCTGTGTCGATGTGTATTCGCTCCACGTGACAATTACATACTCTTCCTGAGATCACCAGAGGCTCTGCTGATGGGTTCACATCCTCCAGGGGTGGGGATGATATTTCCTGCCTCTGCCCGGACTGAAGGACCTCAGCTTTTCTTTGCTGCCTAGAGGTCCAAGGGTGTATCATCAATACAGTGCCTAATGGTGGAGGCAGAGGTGTCGGCTTCGTTTTAGCTGCCTCATCTCTTACTAATTGCTTTATTCCACTGACCAGATGTGACAATTTTCCTTCTTTTATCGCTCTGTATATTTGGGACTTCAATTTTCTGCAATCATTTGTGTCATGCCCAGTGTCATTATGGAACTCACAATATTCGCTGCCTGTGGCTTTCCCTTTGTTCGGCAATGGCGGTGGCTTTTTAAATGACTTTGCTACAGGCTCTGTGGCTAGGATCTCTTTAGGCGTCTTTGGCAGCGAAGCGATGAGTGCATTTCTATCATCGATGTTTCTGTCGTATGGCCGATGTCGCAGTGAGTGGATAAAACCGCGGCCACTTTTACTCTTCTGGGAGGAGCCTCTTGAATCTCCTCTGGACGGAGCGCTGGACCGTGAATGAGTTCTGATTGCCCTCTGTTGTTGACGCAGTGTGCCCGCCCGGATGTAGTCATGTGCCTGGTGAACAGCACTGGAGAATGTTGGTGGTAGGTTGGCGGTTAATCTGTCGACTAATCCTCCGAAATGAGTGTGGTCCATACAGAGTATAAAGCCAGACACTTGTTGACTCTCTGGGAGGCCGGGTATTTTGAGGCATTCATCGGTGTATCTGTCTATGAAATCCATGAGGGATTCGTCTTTGCCTTGTTTGATGAGGTGGGCCTCAATGTGGGTTTTAGTGTGTTTCTTCTTTTGGTGGAACCTCTGGATGAATTTGCTTCGTAGGTCGGCGAAGGAGGTTATGCTGTGCTTAGGTAGGTCAGAGAACCATGCTCGTGCGTATGACCTCAGTACCGATGGGAACATGTGGCATGCGACTGGATCGGTCCAGTGTTGTGTTTTTATCGCATTGTCGAAAGTTTGCATGAAGTCCTCTGGGTCGGAGGTTCTATCATAACTTCCCATGTTTGTTGGGAGGGTTGTCGATATGGGCAGAGGGTGGTTGGCTATGGATGGTATAAATTGTTCGGCCACGTCGCGCATTTTATTTTGCTTATTTGGCTGTTACCCGTTTAGTACAGCTATGAGGTTGGCTACCATGGGTGGAAGTGGTGGGGGTGGTGGTGGTATGGGGTGCGGCTGCATCATCTGGCCCACTAACTGAGCAATGAGGGTTACAGGATCGGACTGTGGTGGTACGGCAGAGTATGGGTTATTCGTTGGCTGTACAGAGGGTGGTGTGTAGAAATATGGTTGGGTTGGTTGTACGTTGTAACCGTACCGTGGCCATGCCATTCCGTTGTACGTATACCCATAGGGCATTGTAAATGTGAAACATTGGTGTGGTGGTGACCGTGGTGGCCCCCGTCTGGTTTGTGTAATATGGTGCGGATATTGGTTGCGTGAAAGGTATGTACGGAGTTGAAAAGTCTAAACGAGACGTAGCTGACGCAAAAGCCTCAGGCCGCCTCATGGTGTGGTTTTGAAAAGATGGTTGGAAAGCTAGAGCGGAACTTGACAGTGGTACGTGCGGATGCTGGTTGTAGTTCATATTGTTTGACATTGTACTAGCTAAGAGATTGTGTGAACAAGTGGTAGGTTTCAGGCGGATGGCGCCATTTGATCAAGCATTATATGGTTAATGGTTGAGTGCAGTTGGTGAATGTGATTGTGGGCGGATCGTTACTCTCCGATTGACGTGAATAACCCTTGAGCGCAATCAAAATTCCGATCAAGGGTGGTAAGATCGCCGATGAGTTATATATTGCATAGTGGTGTTATGTTCTCTGATGTGAAAAAATCATGCCTGCAGTTGTGTGCCAAGGCTTGTATTTATAGTTTGATTTTGAAGATAACTGCCACGATATATACGGGGATGTGCTACGTGGGTTGAACACCACGTAGCACTTATTTCGGTCACATGGTAGAAATGGTCAACCTTGAACTCTGGGAAAAGGCCTTGCATGGCATGGAGATGAGGCGGTAGTTGTTGGCGACATCTACGCCGAGGCTCTTGTGTGTATGGAAGAGGCTAAAGATGGAGATTAATATTGTTGTTTGTGGGATCTATCTGTGAAGATGAGTTACGAAAGGAGCAGATAGTGGGTCTGTACAGATGTACATCATTACCACCTGATAGAAGAATCTATATAATCACCACAAACATTCTGTTAGTTATGCATGAGACGATGAGATTAATGGATATTATACGTCTGTTGACTGTTATGTAATGTTATAGCAAGAACATGTAGCATTAAGATATTCTACTTTGTGTACCTAAAAAATATTCAAGATAAAAAAATGACCAGTCACGTAAAGACACTTAGGTATATATCTTGAATATCGTTTCATAATAGTTTGGTAATTTAGAAGTACATTCTAAAACAAGAGCGATGAGAACGCCTTGAATGTGGCGTTCCGAGCCTCGAGAACGTCCAATGTGACATTCTAGGTGGGGCGTTCTGGAGCCCAACACGCGTAAAACTTGGGCGTTCCGAGGTTCCACTTGCTTTTTCTTTTCTTTTTCCATTTCCTTCCCGGTTTTAAACCGAAATAAATTTAAAAAAACATATTTTAAAAAATAACTAAAATGGTAGGCCTAAAGGGCAAATTGGGGTTGCTGATGTAGCGTGGTTGCTTACGTGACGCCTCCGAACGCCCATAATGTTCATCACCGCTATAGGTGGTCTGATTGTTTCATGGATGATTTTACTTGCTACAAGGAAATTCATTGTATAGTGAAAAATATGCCCTTTAAAACTCAAATCTTTTTACTCACTTTTCTAGAACCCCCTAATGCTAAAAAATTATCTTTTCCTCTTCAAAACTCAAATCTTTTTACTCACTTTTTTAGAACCCCCTGATGCTAAAAAATTATCTTTTCCTCCACACTTTCACCATCACAGTGAGATAAGTATAGATATAATTGCATAATACAGAGTAGAAACCCCAAAAAATTTAGGGCTTTCTTCAATTTCACCTATGACCTTCATTTGAAAAGAGCTCTCTATTTGATAACTATTATCTATTTCATCTCTCTCTCTCTCTCTCTCACACACACACACACACATATATATATTTTTATATTTATATAATATATGTATATGAATAGGATCCTACGAAAATAAAGGGTTTAAAAAACGGTGAAACAAGATCTCAGCCCTTGATCTGATCTATCTTACATAATATATATATATATATATATATATATAGGAATGGGATCATGTGAAAATAAAAAAAAACCCAGTGAAAACACATTCTCATCCTCAATCTAATCTAACTTATATATATATATATATATATATATATATAAAAGGGGTGGAGATTAAAAAAATGATGAAAATTCTTTTTCTTTCACAATATTTTTAAGATGTGAACTTTTTTTTTAAGTAAACCATAAAAAATTAAGGTTCACACACAAAAAATTAAAAAAAAAATTTTAAAAATAAAATAAAGTCAAATTCGAAAAAAAAAGAAAATTAAGGTTCACAATTGAAAAACTTAAAAACTTTCTGTGAACTCAAAACAGAAAAATAAGGTCCACAATTGAAAAAGTTAAAAAACTTGTTGTAAACCCAAAAAAAAAAAATTAATGCTCACAGTTGAAAAATAAAAGGTTCACAGTTAAAAATTTTTTAACCTTTCCGTGAGCCATAATATTAAGGTTCACAATTGACAAAAGAAAAAAAAAAACTTTCTGTGAACTCAAAAAAAAAAAATCAAGGTTCACATTTGAAAAAAAAAGGTTCACAATTGTAATTTTTTAAAATTTTCCACGAACCTAAAAACTGTTGAAAAAAAAAAGATCACAATTGAAAAAGTTAAAAACTATACGTGAACTCAAAAAAAATTAAGGTTTACAGTTGAAAAAGTTAAAAACTTTTCGTCAACTCAAAAAAAAATAAAAGTTCACCATAAAAAACTTAAAAAAAATTTGTGAAAAAATTTACGAAAAAAAATTGTGAAAAAATTTACAAAAAAATTATGTGAAAGAAATAAGGTTCACAATTAAAAAAGTTAAAAACTTTGTGTGAATAAAAAAATAAAGATTCATTACAAAAAATTTAAGTGAAAAAAAAATAAGGGTTCAAAACAAAAATTCATATGTGAAGCAAAAAAATGAAAGTTCACAACTTAAAAAAAATGTGAATCAAAAAGTGTTTTCACCGTTTTTTTATCCCCCTCTCCCCCCCCCCCACACACACATATATATATATATATATATATATATATATATATATATATATATATATGTATATAGTGTGGCATGATCCAGAGGGAAGTGATTTAATTTGGAGGAGGGGAAGTGTTGATCTAACCATTCATCCCATCTAATCAAATTAAGGTGCACTGTATTCTTGTGGTATGCACTTTAAGGGAATTTAATGACAGAATGAAAGTACTTATGTAGGAGATAATACTTGAAGAACAAGTAATCAATTTGCTGGAAGTTTTTTAATTAGGAAAGTTTATTATTTTATTATTAGGATAATTATTTAATATTCAGGAGTTTTATTGTGTTAGGAAATTTAGGAGTTTTAGTTGTTTTACAATGAACATAGTTAGGCTTATATAATCTGTTCCCAGTAATCGTTATTTTAATGCTGAATATATTATCAATCTAAAGAATGCGTTTCTTTTATTATCTATTCTTGAAGTCAAGAATACTTAGGTAACTTGTGTTTGCAAGTTTATTCCTGTTCACAACGTGATTGTGAATCAAAACCCTTCCGCTGTCCTACTCCAGGTGGTATCAGAGATAATACTTGAAGAACAAGTAATCAATTTGCTGGAAGTTTTTCAATTAGGAAAGTTTATTATTTTATTATTAGGATAATTATTTAATATTTAGGAGTTTTATTTTGTTAGGAAGTTTAGGAGTTTTAGTTGTTTCAATTAGCATAGCTAAGCTTATATAATCTGTTCTCAGCAATCATGATTTTAGTGCTAAATATTATTATCAATCTAAAGAACGCGTTTCTTTTATTATCTGTTCCTGAAGTGAAGAATTCTTAGGTAACTTTTGTTTGTGATAAATGTTAAAATGTACTATATTGTAGTACTAACTTACCCCATGTTTGATAGATTGTTAATGCATTTTATGCGAATAAGATACTCATTTCATTCATATTTGCAATTAGGAGTTTATTTAGAGCTTGGATCGAAAAGAAACAGAGAACGAGCTAATCGTGAAGAAAAGAACTAAGAGAATGAAGATATGCAAGATTGGATTGGAATAGGTGTATATGAAGCTTGAATCGGAAAGAGAACGAAAGATGAGCTGAAAATGAAGAAAAGTGTAAAAGTTGAGTTTTCGGGTATGCGTTAGTATTTTAGCCATAACTTCTTCATACGAACTCCAATTGGGTTGATTTAAGTTGGAGAATTTAGCTAACAGGCTGGGCTACAACTTTCGTTGGGACCACTTTTTCATCCATCCGGCAGATGGATTGAAATGTTGGGCTGCCAAAGTACGCGGGCTGAATTTTTGGGGAAAACTCATCCATCCGGCGGATGGATTGAGTCGACAGAATAGGTTAAAATACATATTTTCCCCATTTTAACCCTAACTTTTACCACAAACCCTAAGTCGACTAAAAACAAGTTCCAGAGGCTTTTTGATGACGATTTGAAGGCATGATAACATTGAATATAAAAACAAGTTCCAGAGGCTTTAATGACGATTTGAAGGCATGATAACATTGAATAATGTTATATTTATATTAATGATATTTACTATTTTTTATTATATTTATATTGCATTTATTTGATAATGATGATAACATTGAATAATGTTATATTTATATTAATGATATTTACTATTTTTTATTATATTTATATTGCATTTATTTGATAATAGATTTGATTTGGTTAATATTTGCAATTAGGTATGCAAATGAGTTGGGACAAGAAAATGTGCAAGAAATGAAGAAAGTCATGCAAATATTTGAGTTTGAAGATTTAAATGGATTGCGCGAAAAGAAATAAATTGGATTGAAGATTTATTAGAGTGTACGAGTTGGACTAAATTTACTAGTCACAGTTTAATTAATATTGCTAAGTAACTTAATATTTACTTAACAAATATTGATAAAAAATAGATGAGTCTAAATTAATTTTGGTGGATCACAAAGTCAAGCACATGGATTTATGGGCCGAAGGATTGAAGATGCATGTTTAATATAAATTAAATTGGGTCGGTGATCTTATGTAAATAAAATGGGTCGATTAGTTGGGCCTCAAAACCCAAGTAAACGAGAGGCGGTGGAGCAATCTTGAGGAGTACACCAATATAATCCCTACGCCATATGATTTCATCCATACCGCGTATGGATTTGGTCCCAGCAAATATAAATAGCAGCTTTAACCCTACGAATTAAAAAACTTTTTCACATATTAAAATTAGGGTTACGAATTTTCTCTGTATTTTTGAGGGTTTTTCATACTTTTGAAGATCTTTCATTCATATTAATCATTCTGCTACTACGGATCATCATTTAATCATTGTAATCATCGTTTACTCTTTTATTTCAATCTAATTATGTTTGCGATGATTTCAATTATTATAAGTGTTTATTTTAACATGATTATGCGTAGCTAAATCCTTTAAAACTTGATTGGATGAATTAGCTAATGATTAGGGGTGTAATCATTTGATGTTTATATTGAATCAAATTGCGTTTAATCAAGAACCTTACGTATTTAGGTTTAATTAATAGTTCCAATTTATTTGGTGAATGGATAAGTGATTATAGCGAATGTTTGTCACTTAAGTATTCATTATCAATTGTTTGTCTATGAATAATTGAACTTTGATTGCGGACGCAGATGAGTAATAAATTAGACAATTAAACTAAAATGTGTAAGTTAGTGATTTTGGCGAATGTCTTTCACTAGATTAAATTGTAATTAGTAAATTAGACTTAAGGTGTAGGAAAAGTGCACACTAATCCTAGCTTAATAAGATTTACATTGAATACACAAATAAACTAGTTTTAACTATACACCCCTGAAGTCATTAGTGAAATAATCAAAGCAAGTGTCATTTTTATTATATAAAAGTTAAATAAATCAATTTGACTCTTCCTGAGTCCACTTAGTTTAATAAAACTAGTTGTTAAGCAAAGTGACAATTCGGTCACACAAAACCCCATTTAATTACTTAAATTAATTGCATTTAAATTATAATTCTTAAATACATAATCCCTGAGGAACGAACTTGGACTTACTGTAGCTATTCTATACACGATAGGGTATACTTATCTCAGTTGTGTAATAGTTAACGGTCAATATTTCTTTGTTTATTTTTATAACTAGATTTTACACATCAAGTTTTTGGCACCGCTGCCGGGGTTCTGTGTTCAATTTAAGAATTTGACTTAAGTGTAATTAATTGATCATTTCTTGGAATTTATTTCAAAGGAAGTTACTTGAACTGTTTTAGTTATAACTTTAGTATATATTTTTAGTGTTTGTTTTATTTTGTATTGAGTGGTTACATTTTAGCATTTTTAGTTTTCATGTTTGTAGCGGATTTGCTTCTTAGCTTCAATATCTTATTACTCGAATCTTGAAGGTTACAAACTTTTATTTTGTGAGAGTGATAATGATGATGTGCCAATGATGTCACGAGAAAGGTATGCCCCACCAAGACATCACCAAGAAGAACGGAACCAACCTTATCAATCAAGGTCTTGGAATGATGAGCCTTCAATCACCGAAGAAATAGAACAACCGGAAATGTCAAATCTTGAAAGGTTGTTGAAAGAGGCGATAGAGCAGACGGAGAGGCAAAGTAGAGAATGGGATGACATTGATTGGAATGTAAAGTCTAATCAAGAAATGCCATATGATATATTCATCGATGCAACCGAGCATTTGGATGATGTGCAGACTATTGAATATAATGATTATTATTCTGACATTGATGTTACCTATTCTTTTAACTTCATTTTTCAGGATGATAGTGAAGATGAAATGGACGAGGAGGAAGTAGACGATGAATTTACTAATTACCCTCATGAAGTTTTACAAGTTGTTTTACAGGAATCACACTCATTTGAGCCTGAAATAACTGAAAATTCAGACTTAGAAAATTCAGATTTTGAAGACTCAGATGAAGAAGAGTTAGAGATTGAAGAAGAGGGCTCGGTTGAAGAAGTTGTGGAAATTTCAGTTCCACCTATTGTTGAAGCTGCTAGTGTATTGATTGAATTAAATGCAGTGAATGAAGAGCCAGAAAATGTGGTGGAAATCATCAAGAACAAGCTCGAGGAAGCACCTATAGTTATTCAAAATTATGCAGATTGGTCGGAAAACCAAGTTTCTCAAAAGCTTGATTTTCCATATTTGGATGAAGAGTTATATGCATTTCTTGGTTTAGCTAATGGGGAGCTTCAAGAGCTAAGGAATGATGAAGATGGCATGATGACTGATGCTGAGTTATTAGAGATAATGGAGCTGAAAGTGGTGAACTCTCCTCTGAAAGAAGGTGATCAAATACTGGTAAGGATCGAAAAAGAAAAATAAAAGAACATTTGTTGTGATCAGATATCAACCGGACCAGTTGAAATACAAACGGTGGTTGAGTTTTCTCGACCAACTGTTGGAGTATGTGTGAGCATAGGTTCTCTGTTTTATACCTTTGAAGATCCTTTTTGGCAAATCAAGCAGAAGGAAAGTTTGTTACCGTTTTTGGAAGATCATGGAGCATCGCGGAATGGACGAATGCCTACTTTAAACGATACGTATTTATATTCTTTCATCATATTAAATTTACATTTAATAAATACTTATCGATATTACCATTCATGCTTTACGCTAAGTGAGGGGAAAGTTAATAGATGTTCAAGTAAATAAGGTTGGAGTCAAGCTAGTGACTCGAACAAATATAAGCGCTTCTCGGGAGGCAACACGTGGGTTAGTTTTTGATTCTCAAGGTTTTGAACATTGTGGGTGTGTTCATTGAAAACCCTCACGAGACTATAACTCGTCCACTCGGGATACCGAGGGGTTTAAAGGCTTATTGCATATGCTAAATGCAATCGTAATTCCTATGAAAGTGAGTTAGGTATTATTTTTGTATTTGAACTATGTATTTAATTGTTTTATATATTATGTTTTCTTTTGGTTTTGTCTTGTGTGATGAAGCTGGCTGACACGGACTCGTATGCGCATGATATTGGACTTTTCAAGAGATATAAGGGGAGTTTTACTGTTATACTTCTTTTCTCTCATTTTCAGTGTGATTTTATTCTGTTTAGTACAATGGGGACATTGTACAACTTAAGTGTGGGGATGGGGGTCGAAAAGAAGTTTACTTGTCCTTAGGTTTTGTTGTATCTTTTTAACTTTATTTTAAAAAAAATCTAGTTATAAAAATAAACAAAGTGTAAAATTTAAAATAATAATTTTAGAAATCTAGTTATAAAAATAAACAAAGAAATATTGACCGTTAACTATTACACAACTGAGATAAGTATACCCTATCGTGTATAGAATAGCTACAGTAAGTTCAAGTTCGTTCCTCAGGGATTATGTATTTAAGAATTATAATTTAAATGCAATTAATTTAAGTAATTAAATGGGGTTTTGTGTGACCGAATTGTCACTTTGCTTAACAACTAGTTTTATTAAACTAAGTGGACTCAGGAAGAGTCAAATTGATTTATTTAACTTTTATATAATAAAAATGACACTTGCTTTGATTATTTCACTAATGACTTCAGGGGTGTATAGTTAAAACTAGTTTATTTGTGTATTCAATGTAAATCTTATTAAGCTAGGATTAGTGTGCACTTTTCCTACACCTTAAGTCTAATTTACTAATTACAATTTAATCTAGTGAAAGACATTCGTCAAAATCACTAACTTACACATTTTAGTTTAATTGTCTAATTTATTACTCATCTGCGTCCGCAATCAAAGTTCAATTATTCATAGACAAACAATTGATAATGAATACTTAAGTGACAAACATTCGCTATAATCACTTATCCATTCACCAAATAAATTAGAACTATTAATTAAACCTAAATACGTAAGGTTCTTGATTAAACGCAATTTAATTCAATATAAACATCAAATGATTACACCCCTAATCATTAGCTAATTCATCCAAACAAGTTTTAAAGGATTTAGCTACGCATAATCATGTTAAAATAAACACTTATAATAATTGAAATCATCGCAAACATAATTATATTGAAATAAAAGAGTAAACGATGATTACAATGATTAAATGATGATCCGTAGTAGCAGAATGATTAAGATGAATGAAAGATCTTCAAAAGTATGAAAAACCCTCAAAAATAAAGATAAAATTCATAACCCTAATATTAATATGTGAAAAAGTTTTTTAATTCGTAGGTTAAAGCTGCTATTTATCTTTGCTGGGACCAAATCCATACCCCGTATGGATGAAATCATATGGCGTATGGATTATATTGGCGTACTCCTCAAGATTGCTCCACCGCCTCTCGTTTACTTGGGTTTTGAGGCCCAACTAATCGACCCATTATATTCACATAAGATCATCGACCCAAATATAATTTATATTAAACATGCATCTTCAATCCTTCGGCCTATAAATCCATGTGCTTGACTTTGTGATCCACCAAAATTAATTTAGACTCATCCATTTTTAATCAATATTTGTTAAGTAAATATTAAGTTACTTAGCAATATTAATTAAACTCTGACTAGTAAATTTAGTCCAACTCGTACACTCTAATAAATCTTCAATCCAATTTATTTCTTTTCGCGCAATCCATTTAAATCTTCAAACTCAAATATTTGCATGACTTTCTTCATTTCTTGCACATTTTCTTATCCCAACTCATTTACATACCTAATTGCAAATATTAACAAAAGCAGTATCTATTATCAAATAAATGCAATATAAATATAATAAAAAAAGTAAATATCATTAATATAAATATAACATTATTCAATGTTATCAAGGCACAAGAATGTTAGGATTGATGTCAATTGATCCTACTTCGAGTGGTTCACGATTCCGTTTGCGTATCATCTTCCGATTTCAATTTAAACATGTCTATGTGTTTTGTTTTGAGATTATGAATCTGATTTTGTATAATTGAATCATGAATTAGACTCTATGTATATTGTTTAGTTTAAGAGCATTGGATTATGATTGTTTGAAGGTTATAATTGTGTTTTGAATAAGTTTTCTGATTGAAGATTATTACGTTATCCGTAGAACCTTATTTGTTGGTGATTATTAATTGTAACTTAACGTGGTCAATAGTGTTGTCGAGATTGAGTTCCTTTGACATTGTTGATTATTGATGATTATAGACTTAGGTTTATAATTATTGCTAAATAGATTGAATTTGATAGGTTAAGAGCATAGTAATTAACTAATCTAAAATGAATGAGCTAATAAGACTTGAATGAGATTATTAGAAGGTATTGTTGAGTCATACCGCGAGGATTAGTCGTAACAAGTCGTGAACACTTAATACACAATCTAGGAAAAAGCACGCAATAGAGCAACATTCTTGCGACGTCGGATAGATGTTTAATGTAAATCCCTAGGTTGTAGATATTAGTTAACAAGAACCCGAAACTAATTGACATTTAACTTGGATTCTTTGATTAGTAACTAAGTTAATATAAAAGAAATCACAATCAGACAATCAAAACACATGAACCGGATAATATGAATCTGAGAGAAAGAATTTAAGCAATTACATGTCTATCTCCGATTGTTTATCTGATGCTCTTATCTTGTTTTTTGTTTTTTTGGTTTAGTTATTTAGTTCATATTGAATGTTCGTACGGAACTAACACGTAACCCCTATTTTACTGCTTATTTAATAATTCCAATTTAATTGAATAACATCATTCCTGTGTTCATGTGTTTGACCTGGACTTACCATAACTATACTATTCCAATCGGGTATTCTTGCCTGGTTGTGTGATTATAGTGATTGGTATATCATGTACTTTATAAATAATAAAACTAGACGCTTTCACACGCATCAGTTTGCAAGTTTGTTCTTGTTCACAACGTGATTGTGAATCAAAACCCTTCCGCTGTCCTACTCCAGGTAGTATCAGAGCAGGTTTAACCTGAGTGATTACCATTGGTTCCATTTGATTCGATTCATCAAATTCTATCAATCAAGTTCTGGAAAGTTATCGTATTAGGTTTCTCCTAATTCTAACTCCAGTTCATCTATCCTAAAGAAACTATTCATCTTACTGATTCACGATTTTTTTTTATTCTTTAATGGCTGATAAAACCACCCTTCTCCAAATCCACCAAACGATTCAGCAACAGATGCAACATAATATGCAACAACAGATTAAACAAAATGCTCAAATCTTTAATGCCCTTGAAAATTTAAACTTTCATGTAAGGGGTAAAATAAGAAATACATGCAAGGATAGAACAAGTGTGTTTCCAACGTTTCGATTGCCTAATCCCTATCTTCATGAATCCTTAGATGTGACCGATCTCGTTAGAGTTGTTCCAGCCTATAATCAAGATGACCAACAAGATGCAGAATATCGAACAATTCAAGACAACAATCCAGCTATTACCAAATCGATACACGTTGAGCATTCGCTCAATGATATTTCTAAAACAGAGAAACACATAGTGATAGAAGAAGATCAAAAGGTAATGGTTGAAATCTTGAAAAAGCTACATGAGCTACCGCCAGAAAACAAGAGCATCATGCCCAAAGAGGTAACGAGGAGTGTCTATTCTACGAAGGAGATTCAACATCAAATAGTTTTTGTAGACTGAGATAGAGTGATGAACTTATCACAATATTGTACAAGCAACAATTCCATGGTCAGTTAAATTTCAGAAGTGGATCTCAACTATGAGGGAATGAGTTTAGAAGACTATATTTTGTTAAGAGAACATTTGTTGAAGGTGATCTAGTAATGGTGGATACAAGGAAAGAGGAGCACTTGGGCGCCTATGATAAGTTTAAATACAAAGAGAAGAAGAAGCACATTTGGTCTACTATAATTCCTCCGGATGAACTCGTGGTCGAGTTCTTTTGAAGAAGAGGAGAATGATGTAGGAGATAATACTTGAAGAATAAGTAATCAATTTGCTGGAAGTTTTTCAATTTGGAAAGTTTATTATTTTATTAGTAGGATAATTATTTAATATTTAAGAGTTTTATTTTGTTAGGAAGTTTAGGAGTTTTAGTTGTTTTACAATTAGCATAGCTAGGCTTATATAATCTGTTCCCAGCAATCGTTATTTTAATGTTGAATATTATTATCAATCTAAAGAACGCATTTCTTTTATTATCTGTTCTTGAAGTCAAGAATTCTTAGGTAACTTGTGTTTGCAAGTTTGTTCCTGTTCACAATGTGATTGTGAATCAAAACCCTTCCGCTGTCCAACTCCAAGTACCAATGAGAATATGCTACGTGTACAAAGAAAACTCATTTACTCCTAAAACAAATTTTCTCACAAACGACAATTCAAAAAAATTATGAAAATTATATCGTAAAATTCAACATATTCTCCTCTTCAATTTAAGATCACTTAAGGCATACTTTCGAAAACTTTATCTTTTCAGTTTTGATGGGTTTTACAAATTAGTATGCATCAAAATGCATTATATTAGTACATGTGAATATAAATGTTAACGTACAACAATTTAAAAAAGTAGAATGAAAACTTAAATTAAAATGCATCACAGTGCATGCTAATAATACCTATCCTTATGAGTGTTAACAAAACATCAGTATACATCACAACAATGTATACCTAATTTAAAGTGCATAAGAATACATACTATTATTACTCATCATATGAATTTTAACAAATGTCAATACACATCAATTTGATATAACATGTATCAAGTACATACTATTAATACTAAAAAACATGAATGTTAATTTCTATCAAAATACACCGCTACGAGGTAAACCTAGGTTAAAACGCATCTAAATGCATACTATTAGTATTCATCAACATAAATTTTAACATACACCATTAATATGTAAACATAAGTTAATATGCATCCATTTGCATACTATTAGTACACATTAAAACCAATGTAACATATATTTAACATACATAACTCCGATGTAAAACTAATTTAACATACATAGTAGTGCATATTATTATTAATGAACACAAATTTTAAAATACATAAATATACATCACTACAATTAATATAAATCAGATTGCATACTATTAGTACACATTAAAATGAACTATAATAAAATATGAATATACACTACTAGGATGTAAGAATAAATTTGCATGCATCACAATGTATACTCTTAGTACCCAACGACATGAATATGCATTGATGTAAGAATAAATTTGCATGCATCACAATGCATACTATTATCCCACCAAAAAAATGGGAAAAAAAAATCTCGTCAAAAATATGCATTGATCGATCTTAAATCGAAGAGGAGAAAACGCCAAGATTTATGGTGCAATTTTCATAATTATTCGACTTGTCGTTTGTGAGATAATTTGTTTTGAGGTTAAATGGGTAAATAAGTTTTGATTATTATAGAGGTGATCACATGTGTGCACCCCATACTAATTATGAGATATATATATATATATATATATATATATATATATATTGCAATAAATAAATTAAATTTGTACCTTAATTGAATTCTAATGTTTTCTATTTAAATATTTAATGTTCTAATGTGTTTTGAATAATTTTTAAGTCTCATTAGGTCTAGGCTGCCGACCAACAAGTTCTTGAATAAGTATTATGTTTCAACCTGAATTCTTAGGGATATGTCCATATCACAAATAAATATATGTTCAGATTATACGTAATCCTATGAGGTCACCAGCGTTAACACTTAAATACCGCTCATATAATAAAGTTAAGTTAATTATAATAATTAGTTAAGTTATTTATTAATTTGTGATCATTTAATAAATGTTATTAAACTATAGGGTTCAAAGTGAAAGTTATTGAGATTAAATTGTTACTTCTAATTACTTAAATGGTTTATAATTAAGGGTGAGTTCAAATGAGTAAATCAACTTTGAGTGAGAATTGAGGGACCACATGATCTACGTGTCACAAAACTCATTTTCCTCACGTTTTTAAAATCAAATATCTCATAAACGGTAAGTCAAAAAATTATAAAATTTACACCATAAAAATCAGCATTTTTTTCTCTTCGATTTGTCATCTCACAAGGCATACTTTCGACAACTTTTTTTTTTGAAATTTACAATTTGTACAAAAGTAGTAACACATGTGTTAGTAGCTGGTATCATATGTGTTACGCTTTGGTAACACATGTGTTAGTTTTCGGTAACACATGTGTTAGTCACCGGTAACACATGTGTTAGTCGCCGTTAACACATGTGTTACCCGCAGGTAACACATGTGTTAGATGTTTTCAGAACCCATCAAAAATGAAAAAAAAAAGTTCGTCGAAAGTATACATTGTCACATCTCTGATCGAAGAGAAGAAAACGCTGATTTTTATAGTGCATTTTTTATGATTTTTTGACTTACTGTTTGAGAGATATGTAAGTTTAAAAAACGTGAAGGGAAAATAGATTTAATGACATGTGGCGCATTCTGATTGGTTCATCCATTCTCTACCAAAATTGTTGTACACATTTTAACCTTACCCTCATAATTAATAATAAAATGTTATTATTTATTAATTATTATAAAAGGATATATTAATATAATAACCCTAAGAGTTTTTAATCACTTTTTTGGCCTCCGATCTTCTATTTTCTCTTATGGTTCAGCCGATGTTTTGACGTAAAAAGGCAAAGAGAAAAGGCATTTAATTTGGTTAATTGAACTAGTATTTGGGTGATGATCATATGTGTTGTGTGTGCCAAGAGAGCCTAGTTCAATTGGCACTAGCGCGCACCCCGAGTAAACACTATTGACTTTGGTCAATGGGGACTTTTGGAGAAAATGGTCACGGGTTCAAATCCGTTCCCACCCATTGGTCCAAAGCGTGGTGAGGGGGGGGGGGGGGTCTTCGGACTCATTGCCTAGGGCTGGTAGAAGCGCAATGCCAGTTGGTACCCAAAGGGTACACGGGGTAAGGGTTTCCCCACCGATCTAAACCTTTTTGGAGATCAATGTGTTGTGTGTGAAACATAGATCTTTTTTCTTTTAAAACCTCTATAGTTTGTTCGTGTCTTGAATTCGTTCCTCGTTTAATCCACAAGAAAAGATACGCAAGATAGTTTTGTTGTGTTTATGTTAATTAATTGTATACTATACATGATCCTATTTTCCGATGCGTTTACTTATAATTATTACTTATTTAATATCTTTATGACTCAACAATAGCATCACGAGCCTTCTATAGTGTAGTTAATTATATAAGCACACCATTAATAAAGAAGATGATGACTATTATGCTCGAATTTTCAACAACGGATGTCTCATGTGTGATGTCAATTTCTTCTGGCTACTCTATTTATTGGATTATATATATATATATATATATATATATATATATATATATAGGAAGAATCAAGAGGGAAGCTTCAAAATTGGGGAAGGAGGGAAGCAAACCTTAACCACTCATTTAGTCTCCTCTTATATATTCATTCACAATACCCATTTAATCAATTTTTATCTAAAATTTCAAATTAAAGCATGTAATTCAAAGATTCATCAATCAAAACCGTTATAAATCTTCGAATTCATCAATCGCAATCATACATATCTTCAATTCGTTATAATTCGAATTCATAAAAAATTATGAATATTGGAGTAACTTTTGAGTTTTTGAGAAAATTTTGATTTGGCAATGAAAACAATAAAACTAAACAAACTTATAAACAAGTAATCAATCGAATTATGATTGTCATTCCATTTGAATTTTACAGATTGAAAAAATTCCAGACCGTTAACATTCATCTGGAAAACATGTTAATCAAAATACAACTTAATACTCTTAAATATTCATTGATGATGAATATTAGTTTATATATGTTATTACACAATTGAATGTGATAACATAACATTCATTGGTGTATAATAACGTATATGCGTTAACATTTATGGTAAATGAATGTTAACGTGCTGAAAATCTGATTTTGATTAACATGCTTTTGAAATGCATGTTAACAATCTGGGAGGGGATTTCAAGTAATTTACAAGTTTGCCACTGCGTTGATTTTTGTGTTGACCAGAATGTGTGGCTAAAAATAGCTTTCATCATTCCCCCATTTTTTTACTTCCCTATTGATCTTCCTCATATGTATATATATATATACGAAAGTTCAAAAAAGAATGATAAAAAAATGGAGGATGGAGGAACCAATAGGATTGTTCCATTTCAATAACCCATTTTCACCTTTTCTTTTCAAAGTTAAATATCCCACATACCGTATGTCTATAAATAATAAAAATTACATATGCGGAATCAACGTTTTTTTTCTATTCAATTCTAGATCCAACAAGATATAATTTCGAAAAAGTTTTTTTTCCATTTTTATTGGGTTTTAATGTGAAATGACATGTGATTTAACAATAAAAAATAATCACACCCACTTATATCTCCGATTAAACTTCTAATTCAAATCATTGATGATGTAAAGAGATTCAAACATGAAAAACTAAGTTGTAATCACATATGATCAAATATCAAAGTATCAATCACATGTGATTAAAGGGTAATCAAAAAACGAATCTCCAAATGATTAACTATAATCATACAATTAAGTAAAAATTAAGGTGAAATCATACATGAATTATCATATATCAGAAAATTGCTAATCAAATAGCAATTTTTAAATAAAAATCATATATAATTATATACAAAATCATATGTATAACACACACCTTTTTACTTGTCATAATTTTTTTTTAAATAAGTTGGAAGCGCAATCCCATTTATATTATATAATAAATGGCATGACGTCATCTACCAAAATTATTATACAAGTTATAAGTATTATCTGTTAATTTACAAACTATTAAAATGTATCTGGGCAATATAAAGTATCAAAATAATATCAGAGTAGTCATGGTCAACAACTTTCAAGTACTCCTTGCCCAGTCCCATCCAAGTCAAAACCTACAAGGAGTAAACAACGGAATTAGCACGAAGCTAAGTGAATAAACCTGTTACAAACAGTTTGACTTAGCTTAACAAAATTAATTATCAACAATTAACACATAGACTCAACATCACCAAGAGAATCGGTGGTCCTTGTGGCGCCCTTAGACCGCGGTGGCCCACCAAGCAACACTTACGATCAC